>JAPPVO010000013.1:94368458-94429453 GCA_030407325.1 Camellia japonica | reverse complement strand
TTACTTACATGTGTATATGTATCTTCTAGGTGGTTACACATTGTGCACGTTTCGGCGTGTGCTTTACTGACATGTGTTCATACCTTTGTTTGCTTTACACATTGCATGCGTTTCTGCGTGTGCTTTACTTGCATGTGTTTATGCATCTTACAGGAGGTTACACATTGCTTGCGTTAATCGCGCTTGCTTTACTTACATGTGTTCATTCCTGCTATACACATTGCTTGCGTTACTACTGCATGCTTTACTTACATGTGTATATGTATCTTCTAGGTGTTACACATTGTGCACGTTTCGGCGTGTGCTTTACTGACATGTGTTCATACCTTTGTTTGCTTTACACATTGCATGCGTTTCTGCGTGCGTGCTTTACTGCATGTGTTTATGCATCTTACAGGAGGTTACACATTGCTTGCGTTAATCGCGCTTGCTTTACTTACATGTGTTCATTCCTGCTATACACATTGCTTGCGTTACTGCATGCTTTACTTACATGTGTATATGTATCTTCTAGGTGGTTACACATTGTGCACGTTTCGGCGTGTGCTTTACTGACATGTGTTCATACCTTTGTTTGCTTTACACATTGCATGCGTTTCTGCGTGTGCTTTACTTGCATGTGTTTATGCATCTTACAGGAGGTTACACATTGCTTGCGTTAATCGCGCTTGCTTTACTTACATGTGTTCATTCCTGCTATACACATTGCTTGCGTTACTGCATGCTTTACTTACATGTGTATATGTATCTTCTAGGTGGTTACACATTGTGCACGTTTCGGCGTGTGCTTTACTGACATGTGTTCATATCTTTGTTTGCTTTACACATTGCATGCGTTTCTGCTTGTGCTTTACTTGCATGTGTTTATGCATCTTACAGGAGGTTACACATTGCTTGCGTTAATTGCGCTTGCTTTACTTACATGTGTTCATTCCTGCTGTACACATTGCTTGCGTTACTGCATGCTTTACTTACATGTGTATATGTATCTCTCAGGTGGTTACACATTGTGCACATCTCGGCGTGTGCTTTACTGACATGTGTTCATACCTTTGCTTGCTTTATACATTGCATGCGTTGTCGCGCACGCTTTACTTACATGTGTTAATACACACTTCGCATGCGTTGTCACGCACTTTTCAAATGCATTGTTATGCATCTTCCTAACCATATTGTACCTGTTAAGTTTATTTCTCTTTCAGGCACGATATTGTATGTACGGTTCATTTGAACTTGGTGCAACCTGACGAGCTACACAGGTATTGTATTCACTCCGTGTGAAACGTGGTAAGAATTGCATAATTCTTTTACATCCTTTCTGCATTGTAGTGTAGTCGGATTCGTGTTCACCTGCTTAAAACTGTTGCATGTCTTGCTGCATTACAGCATCCATGGCATGATTGTTAGTCATGCCCTTGCATCTTGCATACTGTTTGCATTTTGCCCCAGCCTTCGGGCGCATCTCTGCATGCTTATACTAATTTTTGTCTGAGTCTTCGGCCTTGTCAAAAATAGGTCGTCTCTGGGCTTTGACATTCACTCCCGTCACTTTGTGACTTCTGAGTTCTGTCAAAGAGGGGCAATTGTAGACACCCCATTTTTGACCGCCCTCAAGACTTGGTTGTGCTTGTAGGTACACCCAACAACTGGTTCGATTGCTCGCCCAGCATTCGACTGTCGCGGCAGAATGGCACCGGTTCGAGTTTCCCGGACCTTGTATCCTTTCTGTCTCATTTTTGGACCCTGACTAGGTCCTGTTAGAGTGGCCCTCATAGTGCACTGCCGGCCATGGCTTAGCCCCTGCCGGCCACTGATGAAGCCCTGTCGGCCATCAGTGTGGCACTGCCGGCCATTACTGATGGCCGGCACCCCCCCTATCTCAGCTGGTTTTCAGGCAGATCTTTTGAGCCAGCTGGATTTTCATTTGCTCCCCTCCATACACGTGTATGGAGGGATAGAAGCCTTGAAAAGCTTGTTCAAGAAGCTTTGGCTTTGCTTTGTTCTATATAAGCAAGAGGCCTTCCTCTTTGACATGGGTTCTGAGTTTTGGAGAGAAAAAAAAGCTGTCTCTCTCTATATTGTGTGTATTTTTTGTGCCTTAGAGTTGGGTTTCTTTCTTGCACTTTTGCACTACAACACCTAGATATACACCTCTATCCTCCATTCCATCCAGCACCTTGGAGGCCATTTGAGGAGGTTGGAAACTCAGAATTCTGGACCAAAACCTACTGGTTCACTGCTCTTCTAGGGTAAGTCTCTATTTCCCCTAAACTTGCACTTTCTTTGTTCATCTATAAGCCTTACTTGCAAGCATTTTTGGACTTTTTCATGAACTGAAAAAGATCATATTTTGAGCTCCTCTACATGTTTGATCAAGGACTCTTTGCTGTTTGAGCCCTCCTCCTACCACTTGTCTCTTTATCCCTCTTTTAGGCCTTTTTCTTGTATGATAGTTTGGTCTTATTTGTGATTATTTTCGTGGCTTGATGTAAACTGTAAAGTGACTTGTTTTGAGCCCCTCTTCAACTTTGTTGAAGGGCTCTTTGCCATTTGGGGCCAACTTCTGTCCCTTGTGCTTTATCTCTCCTTTTAGGACCATTTTTGCATGATAGATTAGCCCTACTTGTGATCATCTTCGAGATTGGTCATAAACTAGAAAAAGTTTCCTTTTGAGCTTATAAACATGTTTGTTTAAGATACTTTTTCTGTTTGGGGTTATTCCCCCCCCCCTTTCATGCTTTAATTCAACATGTTTTGAGCTATACATGTGAGTATTTGCATTGGCCTTGTTTTGGCCTATTAGCCACTGAAATCCAGCGGATTTTCAGTGTCTTAGACACTGTTTTGAGAGCCCAAATTAGAGGGGGGTGACCCCCTCTCTCCTTGTCTTGTTTGGTGGTCTTTTTGGCCTTCCAAAGAGACTACATTTTGCATGCTTCTAGGTCTTGTTCCAGGCCCTTTTCAGTGGGTTTTGGGACCCTCTTGAGCCATTTCCAGAGTTGGTTTGGCCTTGTTGAATGTCCATCTTGCATGTACCTAATAATCCCTTGTGTGGCCCTCCAAAGAGGCCCCTCATTTTGGCATGCATTGGCTGCATTTCCATGATTATTTGGGCATATTTTGGCTTGTTTAGTTCACTGATTTTGGCTGGTTTGATGAGTTCTTACCTGCTTTATACACTTGCCATGTAAACCATGTTTGTTGGTCAATCTTGCATGCTATGTTAGTCCATCATGCTAGCACCTTTTGGCCATGCTTTGAACTAGAAATGTTCATGTTTTGGGGCTTCCTTGCTTCTGTATTTATGCTTCTTAGTCAAATAATGCATGCTTTGTATAGCTGTAGTGTAATTGACCTTGCAAGCTTTGCGTTTCGGTGATGCATGCATGCTATCTTTGAGATATTTAGATGATTTGGCATCATTTAATGCTTCATTTCAGAGCACGTATCATTGTCACATTCTCACTTCATTCATGCTTCAAGTGCCTTTGAATGTCGTGCATTATTGCCTAGTTTAAGGCTTAGCTTGTATGCTTGCATGCCTAGGTATTTGAGCCTTTTTTCCAGCATGTTTAAGTCCTTGTTTAGGCCTAATTAAGCTCTGTCCATGCTTAGTTCATGTGTTCATGCCATGTATTGCATGCCTCCTTTGTATTGCTCTTTGCTAGCTTTCATGACTTAGGACCTTCGCATGCTTTACTTGTGTTGTTTAAATGATTTGGCATCATTTATCATCTCATTTCAGTGCATATAGTGTTGTTACACTTGCACATTTGTCACTTCTTAGGCACTTTTGAGAGTTGCCCTTTTAGGCCCCTTTGTTGAACCTTTCGCATTTTGCATGCTTGAGTGTTTTGTGTGGCTTAATTCTTCGCCTTGGCTACTAATTTGGACCTAGTTGAGAGTTGTCCATCTTTGGTGTAAGCCCACTTTGCCATGTTGTCGTATGCTCGTTACATATAGTATGTTGTTGCATACTTGCTTAGCTTTACATGCCTTGCATGTTCATATGTTCACATTGCATTTTGTCATTGTTGCCTCACATTATGCTCATATGCTTGTTGCATGTTCGGTTTGATTGCGTGTTTGCATACTTAGGTCATGTTGCATTTTTTCCATGCTTATGTGTTGCATTGCTTGGATTAAGTGTTAATCCGAGCACGAGGAACGAGGGGCATTTCATACTTCAAGTGATGGAATGTGTCTCAATTCTCGGTCGCCGAAGCTCTTGATCATTCATGATAGAGTTCTAGGCTCTACTTGCTTTATTTGTGCATTCATTTTCACGTTGATTTGCACAAGTTGGATCTTTGGCCATCATGCATCGGGATGCGTGATTGATGGTCGTGGATCCGACTTGGCCTCTCTCTTGATGTTTTCAGGTGATCTGGAGTGCCATGGTGCGTACATGCCCTAGGAAAACCCTCATTTTCCTCTATTTTGTGCTTCGTTGCAGTTTGGTGTCACAACACACCAGTGGCCGGCAGCCTGCCATTGATGGCCGGCAGTGGGCCATCTCTGGCCGGCAGTACTCCTCTCCTGGCCGGCAGGCCACTGGTAGCTTCCCCCTGCAGTGTTTTGCTAAGTTGCAGCAACAAGCACTGGAAGACACCCTGCAAACAGAGCCTCTAAAGAGCAACCGAAAGGCCTTCCAAAGCGAGGAACCGAAGCGAGCATGCATGCCTCCCTTCTTCAAACAAAGCTGGAATAGCATCATTTACTGCTTTCCCTATTTGCTCGCTGTCATTCATTAATTAGTTAACTGATTCGTTAATTAATTAAGTTGTGTAATAATTAGTTGTAGCTAGTTATTCATTTGATTCTGTAATAATTAATTAGCTTGTGAGTTAGTTAGTTAGGCGGCTTGTATTATTTATTCGGACCCTTCCTGTGAGGGCACAATGTTGTAATAAGGGTGCGTGCGTGTGTGCATGTCTTCCAATCCCCTTTCTTTCTCCCTTTTATTTAACCGCTTACAATGGTTAGATTTAGGGCATATCTCGATTAGCATTCTTATGCTTCGCATGTTTGCATTCATTTGTCTTGCATGCACCGAAGGCTCGGTTCATCATTCAAACTACATTGCAATTTTCAACACACTTTCTTGAATACGTGTTTCAAAGCATGCTTTGAAGTAAGTGCCATGCCATGTCATTAGTAGCCGAGCCTACTTAGTTGCATTCTGTATGTGATACATTAGCCACTTAACATGAATTAGGGTCATGCATGTTTTGCTAACTAGTTTCATTGTTTTTGGCACGGAGTACACTGTAAGTATTTATGCTTTAGCATCTCACATGAGTGTGAATGTTAACATGACAGCATGCTTACCATGTGGCTAAATGCTTATGTGATAACTGCCTGAATGCCTGTGGGTGAAGGTTGGATTACTTGAATTGGGATAATTCATTGAAATCCGTATTTTAGCCTACTTGCGAGTAGCAAATTTCAAAACGTTTCCAAACGAACGGATATGCAAGGCTTTATTCCAAATTAGGCGATCTAGTCTATACTTGTTTGCTGCGCGCATAACATAGTAATTCTAGCTAATTAATCGGAATAAGAACACATAACGTTTTCAAAGTCGGATATCATGGTTAGTAGAGGCCGATCTTCGGATCGGGCGAGAGGGGGTGCTCATAGCTGACCTTCCCCAATCGTACCCAAGTTCCCGAGCCGAGGCAACTTTGGTGATGATGGACACATGGCCTTTGGCACCGAGTCAGGGTTTCCTAAATTCCCCCATTAAAAAATATTTAGGTGGCGACTCTGTATCTGGCAAAGCAGTCCATGTTTGGCACTTCTTTTCTAAAAATCTGTTTTTCTCAAAACGATTTGCCGGATTTGGACTCTTTGGTTTAGATTTAGAACCGTGACAAATTGAGTCCGAACTGTAGTAAACCCAAAAAGAACAGAACGGGATTCATCCTCCCGGGGCGTTCGGGGACGTCTACAGAGGCCGAGATTAATGCCACCGCAGTAAGCGCAAAGAAGCCAGATGTTCTTCCACAGACTATGTGTGACCAGCTTCGCTGCTTTGAGCAGTCCATGACTTAGCAATTAGTTCACATGGTTGCTCAATTGGATGCCTTCGATGGTCGGTGTAGATGTCCCCAAACGCCCCGGGAGGATGACTCCCCCCGTTCTGTTCGCTTGTGGGTCTACTACAGTTCAGGACTCAAATTGTCACGGTTCTAAATCTGAACCAAAGAGTCCAAATCCGGCAAATCGTTTTGAGAAAAACAGATTTTTTTGAAAAGAAGTGCCAAACATGGGCTGCTTTGCTAGATATAGAGTCGCCACCTAAATATTTTTTTAAATGAGGGAATTTAGGAAACCCTGACTCGTTTGCCTAAGGCCATGTGTCCGTCATTACCAACGTTGCCTCGGCTCGAGAACTTGGGTACGATTGGGGAAGGTCAGCTATGAGCACCCCCTCTCGCCCGATCCGAAGATCAGCCTCTACTAACCATGATATCCGATTTTAAAAACGTTATGTGTTCTTATTCTGGTTAATTAGCTAGAATTACTATGTGATGCGCACAACACAAAAGTATAGACTAGATCGCCTTATTTGGAACGAAGCATCGCATATCCGTTTGTTTGGAAAACGCTTTGAGATTTGCTACTCGCAAGTAGGCTAAAACACGGATTTCAACGAGTTGTTCCAACTCAAACAATCCAACCTTCACCCACAGGCATTCAGCCAGTTTAAATCACATAAGCATCTAGCCACATGGTAAGCATGCTGTCATGTTAACATTCACACTCATGCGGGATGCTAAAGCATAAATACTTACATCGTACTCCGAGCCAAAACAAAGAACATGTTAGCAATCATGCGTGATCCAAGTCCATGTTAAATGGCTAATGCAACACATACAGAATGTCACTAGAATAGGCTCGGCTAATCCTAGGATGGCATGTGGAATGAACAGATAGCATGTATTCAAGTTAGATTTGAAATACTATGCAGTTAGCATGATGTGCCGAGCCCGGTGTATGCAATACTGATGAATGATGCACACATGCATAGCATAAGGTATGCTAAATTAAACATGTCCTAATACTAACCATCAAAAGCAGGTAAGTAAAAGGGAGAAAGAAGTGGGGGTTGGAAGACATGCACACACGCACCCACACTTATTACAAATTTGCCCTCGCTCGGAGGGACCGAAAGAATAATACAATTAATTAACCTACAAGCTAATTAAAATGTTACAGACCAATTAAATTAGTTAAGCAAATCAACTAATCTAAGAAAGCAGTAAACAGCCTCGGGAAGAGGGCCCAATGCAATGCGTGTTCGGCTCCGCTCGGAAAGCCATTGCCATGCACAAGTTGCCTCTGCTTTGACTGTTATTCTCCTCTGAAGACTGCACAAGTCCCAGGGTTGCTTCTCTGAGTGCTGTGGAACGTCATCGGCTGAGAGGAATGGCCACCGGCCAAGGGGAATGGTCACCGGCCACTGATTAAGCTATCGGCCATTGATGGATGGCTGGTCGGCACTGGAGATGGCCGGCCGGCCAAAGCTTCCTGCAGAATCTGTTTTTGACAGCAGCAGAGGGCAAAACATAGCATGACAATGCATTTCAAGCAATGTATGCACCAACCACACTCCTTATCATATTCATGACTCAAAGGAGGATGGGTCTCGATTCTCGGACCACCAATCGGGCATTTCAATGCGTAATGGCCCAAGAAACCAAGTATGCATTTCGATATGGAATGCAATGCACATAATCAAACAAAGGGGCTCAACCTCTATCATACTCAACTCAAGAGGTGAAGCATGCATGCAAATGGAATGCAACCTAGACATGGAGGCTAAGTATGCAAAATGAGCATGCAAGGCATGTGACAACTATGCTAGTGGCAGACATGCAACAACATGTAAAGTGAACTAAGCATAGGAACAATGCAAAGCAACTTAACCAATGAAATACATGCCAAATGCATCATGATTTCAAGCAAGCAATAACATGTAATAGGCCAAGTATGCAACAATGCACAAGGCAAGCATGCTATAACACATGAAGAATGGACTTAAACTAATTTAGGAAGCCCTCAAACAAGCCTAAAACAGTGGCCATAAACTATGGAAATGGGGCCAAATGCGTATACAAGCATGCATGCATACATGATCCAATTCCTAAGCATCAAAAGGCAACTTTTAAGCACACTTAAAAGAGATGATCATGGACATATGGCAAGCATACCAAACTCTGAAATTGCATAAAATAGAGGTGCCAAACCAACTAATTAAAGCAAGTAAAGCATGCTCATGACATCACACATTCAAGGCCTACAAGCTAGAATGCAAAGAGACTATACAAAATATGTTAAGCATGACCAAAGCAACTGGAAACAGAGCTAAAGTACACTAAAACATACACAAAAGCTTCACAAAGCTTGGCCAAAATCATGCTAGAACAAGGGTCAACACTTAAAGCATGTTAAGGCCTAAACATGGCATTACAAGACATGTATGCAAGGCATGCAAGGTGTGTCTAAACCAACTAAAAATAGAGGTAATACATGGCAAAATACTACCAAATAACACTTAAGACATGGCCAACATGCACTTAAATTAGATGCTCACACATGAGGCAAAAATGGCCCTTTTGAAGGACAACAAGGAGAGGGGGTAGCCCTCTCCTTCTTAGGACCTCAAGGCACCATCCTCACCACTGAAATCCCTCAAGATTTCAGTGGTGAGGAGGCCCAAACACAATGGTCCCGGAGCTCACCAAAAATGCACAAAAATGGAGCCTAACAAGGCTTAAGAGGGGTCAAACAACCTCAAAGCTCAAAACACTCTTAAACAACTATTTAGAGTAGGCAATAGCAAGACTTTTATATGTTATACACCAAGTCTAAAAACAGTTGCAAGGTAGTCAAAAAAACTATGCAAAAATGGAAAATAAAAAGGGAAAGTGGTTACCCTTGTAGATCTTCTTCAAAAATGATGGACCAGCAGCTTCCTTAGGTCCAAACCAGCTCCAAAACTTCAAGAACAACCTCCAAGGACCTCAGCTCCAAGAGAAGGTGTAATGGTGGGTGTTTGTGTGCAATACTAAGACTAAACACACACAAATAGAGAGATATAGAGATAGGATATATGCAAACCCTAACCCTAGAACTCAAAGCTCTGGAAAAATGTTGTCTCACCTAAAAGAGGGAGAAGAGACCTCCTCTTATAGACAATCCAATCTTGTAAAGCTTCCAAGGCAAGCTAACAAGAGGGAGATCTCTCCATACACGTGTATGGAGGGGAGCCAAATGTATGCCAGCTAGCACAGCTGGCATAAAAATATCTGCAAAAGCAGATGCACAGTAGTCAGTCGGCCAAAAATGCAATTTGACCGAAAAAGATGGCCGGTCGACCATCTATAGTGCCGGCCGGCCAAACATTTGGCCGGTGGCAACAAAACATAGCCGGTGGCCTCAAGCCATGGTCGGTGGGTGTCAGGGGATGGTCAACAAGCCTTGCCCTGCCCCTCAAAGGCAAAACACAAGTGTTTGGTGCAAAACCAGACACAAAACAGTCGAGTCGAGAGATCCTGAGGCAAGGCACGTAGCCGAGACCTCCGGGAACTCAAGACGAACACAAACAAGGATGATCACCGAGTGTTCAAACAGTGACGTCCAAGTCTTGAGGACGGTCAAAAATGGGGTGTCTACAGTCGGCTTGATCATCTTGAGCAGTCCGCCGCACAGACTATTCTTCAGCTTGCTAAGATTCTTTCTTTACTTCAGTTGCAACAGCCACATCCTTCACCGCCAGATCATTGATTTTGTTCCTTTTTGGACAGTATTTTTCTTCATTTTTGGACAGTTTTTTGTTTTTTTTTTTTCTTATTCCTGTTTGCCTCCCGGACAAAAAAGAGGGAGCATTAATTTTTTAATTTTGTCTGGGATACTATTGGGTGGAATACTGCTGTCTGGACAAACACACACATTCGTTTGGCATGGATAATTGTTAAATATCTTTTGGCTTATTTGACTTGTCTTTTGGCAAGGATAATTGTTATATATCTTTTGGCTTATTTGACTTGTCTTTTGGCATGGATAATTGTTATATATCTTTTGGCTTATTTCTCTCTATTGATCTTACTATCATATTTCCATAGTTTTGGTTTGTGTGTTGTTTTACTAGCTATTTTGGTAACCGGATTGGTTTGAAGTTTTTTTGTTTGTGTTCTTAAGTGTGTCTAGTGCGTGTGTTTTCTTTAGGAAAATTGTTATGCAGTTTTGTCCGGGAATTGACAAAGGGAGAGATTGTTAGGTCTCTACTTGTTGCCCATTCCACGAACAAGTTTGGGTTAAATGCATTGTAACTTTCCTAGTGTTTTTGGTCTTCCGGCTCGAGCGAGCAAAAATGCGCTCAAGCGAAGTTTGTACTTTCTCAGTAGTTTGGCTTGTTTGTAAAAGTATTAGGAGGCGTGTTTTTGCGCTCGAGAGTGAGTTTCAGTGCTCGAGCATAGACCTGTTTAATCACACGCGTTTTAGTGACTCCACTCGAGTGGCAAGTCCTGCGCTCGAGCGGGGATCACGACCCTGCTTTCTTTAAAAGCTACGGTCAGTCTGTTTTTAGGGTTAATGCTTCCAGATCTATTTTCAGGGCTCTAGGGTTTTCTTCTAAGGCTATTTCGCTAGTTTCTTTGATGTCTGGTTGGGTATTAAACTCATGGTTTGAAGAGTGTACATCAAAGAGGTGATTGTTTTATTTAACAATAAGAGTGTTCTTCTTCGGTGGAATCCGGAGATTCAAGCGTGGAGTTTTTGAAGGAGTTTGATGTTGTGCGCAGTCGTTGATTTGACAATGGATGTTGTGGATACATCAATCTGATCAATTCTAAGATGAAAGTTGTGGTGAAAGAGATACAAATTGTTGAAGACAAATTGACAGCGTTTAGGTAAGTTGTTTGGTAAATTTGTACTCTGTCTTCCTTTCATAGTGGATTGATTTGTGGCGTTTTGCCCGTAATTTTTTAATCACAATTGGAGGTGCTCCAATTATGGTTTTTCTACCTAAAAAATCATTTGTGTCAATTTATTATTTTTGAAGCAACAATCTAAATCACTTTCGTATGTGCTAGAAGATTTAGATTGTTAGTTTTAATTGTTTGGGAATTGGTACAATTAAATCTTGATCTAATCACGAATCACTTAGATTTTTCAAAAAGGATGATTTCACTATTGAACTTGATGATCTGTTTCACAGTCTCAGAATGCTTGTTTTGCAAACCCATGTGCACAGGGCTTAGCCCTTCTGGGTTCAACTTCTTGCCGAATGATGGCTTTAATCTCAGGAATTCTAAGGTCAAATGGGTTTGTCCAGCTGCCGTAGCTACGTGTAGAGGAGTCTTCACAAAAAGTTCTTTGTCCAAAATGTTTGGTTTCAACTAAATTATTGTATACAAGTCATTGATATTTCCTACTCGCGCGGCCTCTCTCAAATCGGGATCCATTCTGTACAATGATTTTCAACACTATTAAGTGATGAAAGAAAACTAGGAAAAAAACATACACATGTTTTTGTTCTTTTTCTTTTTTAAAAAAAGTTTTTTTTCATATGCGGTATAGCTATGAGGCTTACATTTTAAATAAATCTCAACCACACAAATGTCTATCAATTATTTGTGTTTTTCAATTTCTGCCAACAAAAAAAGGTTCCATAAAAAAAATAAAAAATAAAAAAGGTAATTAATTGGTATACTTCAATTAAAAGAACTTTCCAACTTCCAAGTATTCAAGACTATACAGCAAAAATATCAAGAAAATATCTTATTAGAAATAAAAATTAAAATAGAATTGGAACACATAAAGCAAGTAACAAGAGTAATGACGAATTACAGATGTTAGATTCAAGAAAAAAAAAATGCTAAATTGGATATATAAAGAAACTCACATGGTTTAGATTGTTTACTTCACAACCCAAGTGGATGCCCTGTGAACAAATTATGGAAGACACAACAGGAATTGGACGTAAGAAATTATTCGTTACCAGATTTTAAGGGCATGTAAGCTTTTCTTTCTTTTTGTTTTTTAACTTTTTTTAAAATATATATATATATGAAATGCCTCATATTTGTGAGTAATTAAGGAATTATTTGAGATAATTTAAATAAATATACTTTTTAACTTTTTACGAAAATATATGTAAAAAAGTATAGAGATGATATGACCAAAAAAAAAAAAAAAAGAGATAAATAAGTGCACTTTTTTAGTGCGCCCCAAACAACCTCTAATAAGTAGTACTAAAGTATCATATGTCATTGTTTATGCAGGACTCTCAATTAATGACGTAAAATAATTATCTAATGGGTTGGGCTTTCCTTCAATTCAAGATCTAGGCTACTGGGTGATGTTCAAGTCTGTGGGGCGTATCATGAGTCTCATTTTGATAATTTAAATTGTTCATTTTGTAGGACCCTTAATACATTTAGTTTTAGGTGTTGAATCAAATTATCAAACACTTACGTATGCTTAGCTTGTCAATGATTATTCTATGTGAAAAACAAGATATGTCTTTGTAATTGTACATACTTATTAGATAATTAACTCATGAAATATGCTATGAACCTCTAATAAGCATACTGTTACTACTACACCACACCAAACCACACCTACCACACCTAACCATACCTAGTTCTAGTAACTCAAGTTAGATTCAATCAGTTACATAGTTAGTTAGTTTGTTAGATTGGTTGGAACTGTATTAGTGTATAAATATCTGTAATAGTTATATCAGTAAATCAAGGAAGATGATTTCATATTCTTGTTATGGTATCAAAGCCAATTAAGCTCTCACGAGCAAACACAAGAAAACAATGGCAAATTCATCTTCATCACTGACTTTACCACCAAGTTTTAGTCTCTTAATCTCAAATTTCAGTTCATTGGTTACAGTAAAGCTTGATTCTACAAACTTTCTCATCTGGAAAAACCAGATGCAAAATGTTCTTTGAGCAACCAATTTTCTTAGCTTTGTGACTGGATCTATTCCATGTCTATCTCCAGATGTTCTTGATTCATCAGGCAAAACCATTCAAAATCTAGAATTTGAGAAATGGCAAATCATAGATGCTCATCTCCTCAGTTGCATTACCACAACACTTTTTGCTTCTGTATTCTCTTCTGTTCTTCATTTTCGCCATTGTTCTGAAGTTTTGTAACGCCCTCAATTTAAGACATAAATCATTCATTCACAAGTTCCATGAACATAAAGGAAAAGTTATATTTTCACTCATCAGAGTCTTCTATACAAAAGATATTACATGTTAACAATAAAGTAAATGCCCTTACGGGCTTACAGCTTTCCAAGTTATCACTTGGTTACAACAAAAGAAGAGTTCTAACTCTTTACATAAAAGCCCTTGGCTTGGATTTACATTTAACACAAAATATAAATGACAAAACGGAGTCTTCAACTCCTAAACCTCCCAAGCTAAGATCTTGGAGGCGGCATATCGCTTATACCTGAAAAATGATGTCCCAAGTAGGGTGAGCCAAAGCCCAGTAGAGATATGCTAAACATTATATGAGAATTAACTAAAACATTAGCATTCGATAAATGTTTAACACTTATAAACCATCTTCACCCTTTTCCATAATCAATCAACATTGGTATCCATATTTCTATTCACTTCCATTTATCACCCAAGTCAATTTATTAACATAATTCATTATCATATAAACAATTCAACATGAGACTACAACTCATTCATCAACACTTCAATCATAAACATCATTTATACACTTCCATATCTTGCCATTTTACGGAACTACGTCCGAGGGAACCGACACCCAAATATAAATAAGATTTCGAGACTTTCACCCTGGACACTCCGGCCAACTTAATTATCCATGGATCCTATCCCCTATCTCCTCCCAAACAGTGGAGTCCATCCCCTATCTCCTCCCAAACAAAGATACATATACAATGTATTTAAACATGTTGTCATATACAATAACCAATTTAATCACATATACAATGTGTACATCCAACCGTCATATTCAATGACAAATTCCAATTGATTAGTTTCAATTTACCTAATCATCATGGAATTTCTACAACAATCATGGCTATCCTCCACCGATAGCCCAAAACATGTATATTTAAATAGATAAATAAATTTCTCAACAGATAATTTATCACATTTTTCATGGGTGAATGATTCATCAATCCAACTACACCATTTAATCACAATTTCCTCCAATTTCATGATTCTCAAACCAATTTCATGTTTCTACATCAATTTCATAATTATACAATTAATTTCCTTAATTCAATTAGGGCATTTTCCCCCTTTTTCTCAAATAGTGCACCCAAGGCCACATTTCATCCATTATATACCATAATCCCACTTTTAAGACTTCACATACACATGTATAGCCCAAAAATAGAAAACCCCTCTTTTATAATTTCAAACTCAAAACCCTAGCTTTACCCAAAGTTCCCAAATCCCACCATTTATACAAAATGACCAATATTTATGTTAAAACTCATAGTCGTGAGTAGATTATCCCTACCTCAAGGGTAGAAGCCCCAAAGGAGAAGAGCCAAGCAAGAGAAAAACTCCAAAGGTGACGAAACCAACTTCTATTCGGATGAAAATGGAAATCTTGAAGAGCTCAAACTTTTTATCAAAGGAAAGAGGGTGAGGAGACCACTAGATCTAGGTCAAAATGTAGAGAGAGAGAGTATTTTAGAGAGAGAGACTCTCAACTTAGGGTTTTAGAAAGTTTGAGAGAGAAAGGGGGCCGAAAAAGTAATTTAAAATGTCACTTTTACGATCTGATAGACGTGCAGTCTGCTCGAGCGTCAGACACAAAAAGTAGACCCACTCGAGCGCCAAGACACAACAGCAAGGCACTACCCGCTTGAGCGCAATGAGACCCACTCGAGCGTAGAATACACTTGTCCAGTATTTTACAGATTTCAGACAGCCGCTCGAGCGCCAGAGAGGCCGCTCGAGCTCAAACCTGCTCGAGCGTAATAAACTCCGCTCGAGCGTAAAAAACACTTCTGCAGTATTTTTGTAGACGCACAAAGTACTGAAGGATTGCAAACCCCGCTCGAGCGGAAGACCAAAATTCTGGGCAACAAGGTTCTAGACCAACAAACAACCAACCTGTTCTGAACACGTCCAAGACATCCCAAAACTCGAATACCAGGAATTAAAGGATGAAAACAAGACATAGACAACAACAAACAACCACAGAACCCGAGTCCGGAATACAATAAATGACGGGGAAAAACGGGGATCGCTATAAGATACACTTCTCTTTCTCGATCACACATTCATCAACTCAAACACAAACTTCAGAATCTTACAAAGAAAGGATTTACAATGGAATAGTATTTTCACCAGATTAGAGATATTTCAGATCAATTAAGTCTTGCATCTTCGATCATTGATGATGAAGATTTGGTTCTTCTTACTTTGAATGGTCTCCCTAAGGAATATGATGCATTCAAAACTACCATTCGTGCTAGAGCTGAAGCCATTACAATAGAAGATTTGTCTGCTCTATTGTGCTCCGAAGCTATACATATGGAGAACAAGGTCAAACATGCTCTTGGAGCTGATGCACCTGCTGCCTATACTGCAACCAAGACATCTGAGTCTGGTTCTTTATCTTCACATTTTTCTCACCGTAGAGGTCAATCTATATCCAACAAAGTTCGACATCAGTTTTGCGGTTCTCGAGGTGGTAAATATCGTGGTGGTCGATCATATTGTAATGACAGAAGCAGATCTGGAAATTTCTCTTCTACTAGTTCAGGTTGTCAGATCTATGGTGTTCTTGGTCATAATGCCCTTGACTGTTGGTACAGAATGGATCCAAGTTATCAATCTTACCACCACACAACCTCTTCTCCTACTTCTGCTCCATCTGTTCGAGCTTATGCTGCACTAACAAATCCTACTTCTTCTTCCATTCCTACCACACCTTCTTGGTATGTTGATTCGGTTGCTACAAATCATATCACAATTGACTTAAGCAACCTTCAGTTGTACCAGCCTTATCAAGGCACAGATCAAGTTACAGTGGGCAATGGTCAGACCTTACCTATTCATTATATTGGTGAGGGTCTTTTGCCTACACCTCAGTGTTCTCTTCATCTCAATGATATGCTCCATGTTCCTCATATTTCTTTTAATCTTTTATCTGTTCATAAGCTTACTAAGAAAAATAATTGTTCAGTTACATTTGATGCTAACTCTTTTGTTATTCAGGACAAATTTCGAACCAGGTTCTGCATAAAGGCTCTAATCATCATGGTCTTTACTAGTTTGCATCATCTTCTTCATCTCCTAATTCTCAAGCCTGCATTGCTCACTCTCCTTCTCAAGTCTCTATGCCCACTTGGCATCAAAGACTTGGCCATCCTTCCTCTTTGAAAATGCAGCATATTGTCAAACATTTACTTGTTGCTTTAAAAAATAATAGTGCTGAATTTTCATGCACTCCTTGTAATGTTGCTAAGATCCACAGACTACCTTTTAAGTTTTCTACTACTACTGTTAATAGGCCCTTTTCTCTTGTTCATGTATGGGGCCCCTTTCATGCTTCTACTTCTGGTTTAAGTACTATCTCTTGTTTGTGGATGACTTTACTAGATTTACTTGGATTTACCCTTTGTATGTCAAAAGTGAAGTTTTCTCCACATTTCTTTCTTTTAAAGCTTTTGTTGAAAATCAGTTTGCTACTCATCTTCAAATCTTAAGGACTAATAATGGTATTGAGTTTGTTAACAAACAAATGGATGCTTATTTGACTCAACATGGTGTCATTCATCAACTTAGCTATCCTTATACTCCTGAGCAAAATGGCATAGCTGAGAGAAAACATAAACATATTACTGAGGCTGCCATTGCCTTGTTATCACAGTCTTCCATGCTAATTTCTTTTTGGTTTGAGGCTATTGTTACTGCTGCCTTTCTCATTAATAGACTGCCTAGTCTATCTCTTGGTCATAAGTCACCTTTTGAGCTTTTGTTTCAAACTATGCCAGATTATTCTTCACTTAAGGTGTTTGGTTGTCAATGTTTTCCTTGGCTTCGACGCTATGTCTCTCACAAACTCCAACCTCGATCCATTTATTGTGTATTTATTGGTTACCATCCTACTACTAAAGGCTATAGATGCTTAGATCAATTGACAGGGAAAATTCATGTGTCCAGGCATGTTTTGTTTATTGAGTCTTGCTTCCTTTCTGCTCATTTTTCCAAATCACCACCTTCTTCTTTATATGATCTATCTTCTTTCTTTTGGACAGATTGTGCTTCTTCTAATCCTATTTTGCCTCATATTCCTTCCTCTGCCCCTAGTTCTGTTCACGATCCTATTTTGCCTTTTATTCCTTCATCTACCCCTAGTTCTGTTCCTCTTGCTTATTCTCCTCTACCTACCTCTTCTAGTTTGGAGCCAGCCCTTCCTCTTCCTGCAGTTTCCATCCTTATTCACTCCATTTCTATTGATTTGCCTTTAGCTACTCCATCTGTTCCTAATACTTCTCCTCAGAATTTTCATCATATGGTTACTCGATCTAAGGCTGCTCACTTCTCTCAGACTGCTTCTCAACCTCCTCTTCCTGATTTGTCTCTTATAGAGCCATTGACTGCTGCACAGGCTTTAAAGTCTCCCATTTGGGTTTAGGCCATGAATGAAGAATTTCAGGCTCTGCACACACAAGGTACTTGGGATTTGGTTGCTTTACCAAACTCTAAATCCTCCATTGGTTGCAAATGGGTTTTTCGCATTAAGAAGAACTCTGATGGCTCCATTGCTCGTTACAAGGCCAGGTTGGTGGCTAAGGGTTATCTTCAACAAGAAGGCATAGATTACCAAGAGACCTTTAGTCTAGTAGCTAAACAACCTACAATTCAAATTTTGCTTTGTTTGGTTTTTCAGAATAATTGGCTTCTTAAACAATTGGACATCTCTAATGCATTTCTCTATGGGCACTTGGAAGAAGAAGTTTATATGGATCAACCTCAAGGATTCATTGATTTTACTCATCCTACACATGTATGAAAATTGAAGAAAGCCCATTATGGTTTGAAACAAGCTCCCCGAGCTTGGTATTCTACATTTTCTTCCTTCTTGCTCTCTCAAGGGTTTGTTCTCAGTCATGTTGATTCTTCTTTGTTTGTCAGAAACACATCCACCTCCATTACTATCCTCCTCATTTATGTAGATGATATCTTGCTTACTGGGAGTGATTATCTTGTTCTTCATGACCTTGTTCATGAAATGCATCAAACATTCTCTATGGAAGAATTAGGAGATATCTCTTATTTCTTAGGTATCTCAGTTCATGCTTTTTTTCAGGGTTATTTTCTATTTCAGCAGAAATATGCTTCTGATCTTTTGCTCAAAGCTGGCATAGTCGACTGCAAGCCATGTTCTACTCCTATGGTTCTCAAACCTACCCTTTATGCTGCAGATGACCAACCTTATTCTCAGGCTTCTCTCTACAGAAGCCTAGTTGGTGCTCTTCAATATTTAACCATCACCAGGCCTGACATTACCTTCGTTGTCAACCAAGCTTGTCAACATATGCATGCCCCTACAGTTGGTAATTTTTCTTTCCTTAAAAGGCTTCTCTGCTATGTTAAAGGCACCTTTACTCATGGGCTTCAGTTTAGCTTAGGTCCATTTGTTCTCCATGCCTATTCTGACTCTAACTGGGCTGGCGATTGTGTGGATAGGACGTCTACCTTAGGGTTTTGTGTTTATCTTAGGCCTAGTCTAATCTCTTGGTCTGTTAAGAAACAGGCTACTATCTCTCGATCCTCCACTAAAGCAGAATATAGATCCTTGGCTCATACTACTGCTGAACTGTGTTGGATTCAGCAGTTGCTCAAAGATCTCTTTATTCCTTGCTCTGCTATTCCAGTTCTTTGGTGCGATAATGTTTCAGCTATGGCTCTTGCTTCCAACCCTATATTCCACTCTCGCTCCAAGCACATCAAAATTGACTGTCATTTCATTCATGAGCGTGTTGTGTCTAAACAAATTGCCCTCTCCTATGTTCCTATAGCTGATCAAGTAGCAGATATATTTACTAAGCCCCTTTCTTCAGCTCGATTTCACTATCTTAAAGACAAGTTGTTGGTGCTTCCATGCCCCCCATCAACTTGAGGGGGATTGATAAGCATACTGCTACTGCTACACCACACCAAACCACACATACCACACCTAACCACACCTAGTTCTAGTAACTCAAGTTAGATTGAATCAGTTACACAGTTAGTTTGTTAGATTGGTTGGAACTGTATTAGTGTATAAATATCTGTAATAGTTGTATCAGTAAATCAAGGAAGATGATTTCATATTCTTGTTAACCTCACCTTAAGTGTCCCAAATTTATCCCGAATAAGTGTTTTGTGGATGAAATTGAATTTGTGTAGTGTGGAGTCCATATGTAGAATAATTTAAATTATAAGATGACAATTTTAAATAATTTTTGAATAGTTAAATCTAAACTGTAATATTACTATTAACTCATAATCATCAAAAGAAGTAAAGGAAAAAAGAAAAAGGGGGATCCTATCACATAATTAAAGGCAAAGTGTCCATTTTTTACCACACAACACTGGACAAGAATCCCATGTGTAAATCATCAAAAGAAGTAAAGGAAAAAAGAAAAGGGGATCCTATCACATAATTAAAGCCTAATTGAGAGGGTAATTTGTAAACAAGTTGGGCCGAGCTATGGAACCTATCTACGAGACCGAGCTACGGGACCTAACTACGAGACTGAGCTACAAGACCTAGCTACGGGGCCAAGCTATTGGACCTAGCTACAGGACCTAGTGGCGGTCAACGCTATGGCCGAGTTACCAAGCAAGGTAGTCAAACAGAGAGAAGAGCCGAAGTAACTTGGTTGACCGCAATGTTAGCCGAGGTAAAGATATCAGCCGAGGTAAAGGGATCAGTCGAGGTAAAGATGTCGGCCACGGTAAAAAGGGCTTAGCAAGTGGATCGCAAGTGTTAGCTCGGTCCAAGTGTAGTGACGGTCACCACGGTCGGAGTGAAGATGGTTAGTTCGGTCATAGTATTTTGAGCCGAGGTATGATGGCTTCTCATGGTGGACCTCGGTTTGGTTAGCACGGTCGTAGCGCGCCATAGTTACTTCGGTCCAGGTATGAAAAGGGATTGACAAGTGTTACCACGGTCCAAATATGATTATGGTCACCAGACGGAGTAAAGGTAGTTATCTCGGTCGTGGTATTCAGAACCAAGGTATTTGGGCTTCTTGTGGTGGACCTAGCTATAGATTAGCTCGGTCGGGGGTTTACTACGGTTAGCACGGGAGTAAGTAAACACCACAGTTGGAGTATGTCAAACCGAGGTACACACAGTGAAAGTAAGAACCGAACTAGTGGTAGCTCGGTTAGTCTGCGGCTTTAGCATGGTCATGTTATTTCGGTCGTATTGACATCCAACCGTGGTAAAACCATCTCACTTGGTTTAAGCAGTGAGGGGGGTGTTGAAGGATAAGCGTTATCCTTCAGGAGTATGAATCCTAGGAGGACTCTACGCAAGGAGGAGTAATCCTAGAAGGACTCTACATGGAGGAGTAAGAGTCCTACCAGGATTGTGCTACGCGAAACCTATATAAGCTCACCAATATCACCTTTGGAGAGGTAACACAACTTTTGCTCCCTGATTACATTGAGCTTTTGCCTACTTGTCTTGCTTTCTGACTTAGGCATCGGAGAGGTTTCCGGCACACACCCGCCGGCCAGCTCACGTTTGTGTTTTCAGGTGACAAAGCGACGTCGTACGGAGGAACGCAGACTTGATCAACAGGATTATACGAGAAGGTATATTTCTTTCCCGTACAATTGGCGCCGTCTGTGGGAACTCAGACAAGAACAACCTCTTGGTCAAGCTTTCTCTCGAAGATCAATGGCGAACAACGAAGAACTTCCTTACTCCACCATTGACGGACTAACCCCAGAAGGGGGTGCAAGGCGCGAAGGCCTACCCTTGGTCGCTCCCATGGCGAGTCTGGAACCACAAGGACAAAATTCCAGAAGGGATGCGAGGGGACGAAGACGGAATAACAGCCCTCATCCCTCTCGCTCACAAAGCCCAGAAAGACAAAGGCGCAGGATTGATCCTCAAACTCTAGAGGATCGCGTCAAGGAACAAGATGAATTAATTCGCAAGATGGCGGCGGACATGGAGTCACTCAAACGCCAGGTGAAAGGAAGAGAAGTGGCGACAGGAGAGGGGCGCAACAACAAGACACCCCCTCGCCACTCGGAAGGGCGTAGTAGGAATTCTACACCCTCCCATGCAGAGAACAGAAGCCTCAGGACAGGCGATACACTATCCGGATCTTCCAGAACTCGTCGCTCCAGGTCTGAGGGACGAGATCCGAAAGGTCGAACACGGAAGGAAGCACATATTGGCCCTCGCATACGCACCAAACAAGGTCCAGACAGACGGAGTTGCCCAGATCGTCCGACCTACGAACCGTGTTCAAGAGAAGGCACGATGGAAGGAGGACGCCAGGGCGCGCGATCCACACAGAGTTTCTGCATTACAGCGGTTGGCTCCTCGGACGCATGGAAGCGTCGAGGTTGGAATGCCAATACCGCGCCCTACCTACGAACCGAAGGACAAGGCATTAGCGAGGCTGCAGACCTCACCGTTCGTTCCGACGATTGAAAACGCACCCCTACCATCAGGCTTCCTTCAGCCCAAATTCACTACATATGAGGGGAAGACGGACCCTTACTCACACTTGAGCCACTTTCGCCAGGTCATGGCTGTATACCGGCGAAACGAGGCTCTGATGTGCATCCTCTTCCCATCTAGCCTTGGCGACCTAGGCTTGACTTGGTTCGAAAAACTCCCAGAAGGCAGCATAGCCTCCTGGGCGCAATTGGCGGAGGCTTTCGTAACAAGGTTCAGAACAAACACTAAAACCTCGGTGGAGATCGACCAGTTACTCTCCATCGACATGGGCGACAAGGAGACCCTAAGATCCTACAATAGTCGCTACTGGGAGACCTTCAACCAGATTGGGGACTGTCCCACCAATCTCGCCATCGTACAGTACAATAGAGGTCTTCCAGTCGGAAACAGGTTGAGGGACTCAATTACCATGACGCCACCCCTCACGATGGAAGCCTTGATGGAAAGAGTACACCAACATATTCGCGTGGAGGAAGATAGCGCCCGCGCTAAAACAAAATCTGGCACAACCGCAATACCAGATAAAATGACCACGGTGAAGGTCAACACGGTAGAACGTCCGAGTAGAAACGGGCAAAGCAGGCGGGACAACGGAGAGGACCAAGGCAAAAGAAGGTTGAGAGTCCACACTGCCATGACCACGGTGTTCAAAAAACCAATCTACCGAATTCTCAGCGAGATACGCGATGAACCTTTCGTCCGATGGCCTGCTAAGCTGGGAAAAGCGCAAAAAGACTACGACGAGAAATCGCGGTGCACCTTCCATGATGAACAGGGGCACCGCACTGAAAATTGCACGCCATTAAAGCAGCATTTGGAAGAGTTAGTGGCAGCTGGGCACTTGGACCAATACATAAAAGGAAGAACTTGAGAGCAAGGAGCTGTTCGCAGATGTTAGCGAGGTAGCTGAACAGAAGGTAGAGGGAGACTTGGTACAGGAAAAGATAGATGTAAAGAACCCAGAGAAGGAAAGCTAGGGCCCAATTGGGATGGACCATACAAAGTGGTTGGTTTAGCTGAAAAGGGGCATATCACTTGGAAGATAGAGCCATCAAGGCTATCCCCAGACCATGGAACACTGCCAATCTCGCGCTATTTTTTCGATAGGGTACTTGTAATTTACATTTCCTCAATAAAACAAGTAGTTCCTTTTTCAGCATAGAATATTTTCTTCTGTAAAAGTTGTTTTGGTAAGCTAGAGGCATTGAAAGCAGAGTTGGATGGAAAAACCAACACTTACCTCTCCTAAGCCGAGGTAAGGACTTAGGCTAAAGGTGGTTGGCAGGTTTGACCAACAAAACTCTTTTGCACCCTTTAGCCGAGGTAAGGACCTAGGCTAAAGGTGGTTGGCAGGTTTTACCAACAAAAAACTTTTTTGCACCCTTTAGCCGAGGTAAGGACCTAGGCTAAAGGTGGTTGGCAGGTTTTACCAACAAAAAACTTTTTTGCACCCTTTAGCCGAGGTAAGGACCTAGGCTAAAGGTGGTTGGCAGGTATGACCGACAAAACTTTTTTGCACCCTTTAAGCCGAGGTAAGGACCTAGGCTAAAGGAGGTTGGCAGGTATGACCAACAAAACTTTTTTGCACCCTTTAAGCCAAGGTAAGGACCTAGGCTAAAGGTGGTTGGCAGGTTTGACCAACATTTTTTACTCTTCGGCCGAGATAAGGATTAAAAAGTGGTTGGCTGGAAAAACCAACACTTGGTACTCTTCAGCCGAGATAAGGATCAAGGTTGAAGAGTGGTTGGCAGGTATGACAAGATAGATTGCAAGGTTAAGACCGAGATGAGTATATCGGCCAGAGAATGTCATACTTCATTCAAAACATAGCGGAAAATAAATGCAAGCATGGAGCAAGCCGAACAAGCAGTTGAGAGAACTGAAGATTTCATTCCAAAAGTGCATTACAAAAGGAGGGGCCGTAGCCAGGTTACAAACTCCTTTGGTAAACAGAAGAAAAATCATGCATAGAGGTCATTTAAATCGACATCCGAATCAACCCTGGCTTCACCTAAAGATAGCTTGGTCATGACAAGCACACTTTGGTTGAGCTCGGTCGAAAGCACCGCATCACACAGCAGGCAAAGGTGGGATGGAGACCACAGGAGTTGGAGAGTTGGACTGGCGACCGAGCTGGGCGTTATTATCAGGCTTTTGGGATACATCCCCTTCCTCAGTATTGGAGAATTTTTTGCTGAATGGCATTTGCATACTCCACCATGGAGTTCGGTATACAATATGGAGGAGGGTTTAGAAGACCTCGGTCTCTTGGCTATGACCGAGTTGCGCCACAGCTGCTTTCCACCCACACTTGAAGAAGAGGTCTTTGGCAGCCTCACATTGCAGGATATAGTATCTCGGTTAAGCGTGCAAAGACGTGTCTGGCCAACCTAGTCAGTCTGCAAAGTGAAAAGGAAAAGTATTAAGTACAGATCGTTGGACCGTGCTAAAAGAAACAAAGGCGAAATAAATTGAGTCCTCGCTCGGCCAAGTAAAACGAGGGATTCGCAGCCCGGTTGAAGTTTATGGTGCAGCATTCTTAGCTCGGCAGAGTGGGGCATTCTTAGCTCGGCTGGAGGAAAAATAATCCCAATCATGCTATGCAGATGGAATTAAGGGGCAATTGAGAGGGTAATTTGTAAACAAGTTGGGCCGAGCTATGGAACCTATCTACGAGACCGAGCTACGGGACCTAACTACGAGACTGAGCTACAAGACCTAGCTACGGGGCCAAGCTATTGGACCTAGCTACAGGACCTAGTGGCGGTCAACGCTATGGCCGAGTTACCAAGCAAGGTAGTCAAACAGAGAGAAGAGCCGAAGTAACTTGGTTGACCGCAATGTTAGCCGAGGTAAAGATATCAGCCGAGGTAAAGGGGTCAGTCGAGGTAAAGATGTCGGCCGCGGTAAAAAGGGCTTAGCAAGTGGATCGCAAGTGTTAGCTCGGTCCAAGTGTAGTGACGGTCACCACGGTCGGAGTGAAGATGGTTAGTTCGGTCATAGTATTTTGAGCCGAGGTATGATGGCTTCTCATGGTGGACCTCGGTTTGGTTAGCACGGTCGTAGCGCGCCATAGTTACTTCGGTCCAGGTATGAAAAGGGATTGACAAGTGTTACCACGGTCCAAATATGATTATGGTCACCAGACGGAGTAAAGGTAGTTATCTTGGTCGTGGTATTCAGAACCAAGGTATTTGGGCTTCTTGTGGTGGACCTAGCTATAGATTAGCTCGGTCGGGGGTTTACTACGGTTAGCACGGGAGTAAGTAAACACCACAGTTGGAGTATGTCAAACCGAGGTACACACAGTGAAAGTAAGAACCGAACTAGTGGTAGCTCGGTTTAGTCTGCGGCTTTAGCATGGTCATGTTATTTCGGTCGTATTGACATCCAACCGTGGTAAAACCATCTCACTTGGTTTAAGCAGTGAGGGGGGTGTTGAAGGATAAGCGTTATCCTTCAGGAGTATGAATCCTAGGAGGACTCTACGCAAGGAGGAGTAATCCTAGAAGGACTCTACATGGAGGAGTAAGAGTCCTACCAGGATTGTGCTACGCGAAACCTATATAAGCTCACCAATATCACCTTTGGAGAGGTAACACAACTTTTGCTCCCTGATTACATTGAGCTTTTGCCTACTTGTCTTGCTTTCTGACTTAGGCATCGGAGAGGTTTCCGGCACACACCCGCCGGCCAGCTCACGTTTGTGTTTTCAGGTGACAAAGCGACGTCGTACGGAGGAACGCAGACTTGATCAACAGGATTATACGAGAAGGTATATTTCTTTCCCGTACAGTGTCCCTTTGTTACCACACAATTGTTACCACACGATATCGGACAAGAATCCATGTGAGACACATGGGTAATGTTTGGTTTGATTTTTAAATATTTATTTCATAATTTTTTTATAAAAATTAAAAATTAGTTTTGTGAAAAAAGCAGTAAAAAAAAATTAAAAGTATATCTCATTTTTATATAATTTAAATTTTTTGTAGGGTAGAATTAATTTTTAAAATTTTAAAAAGGAGTATTTATTCATAAATCTTTCTTCACCTATTTATGTTTCACTTAGTTCAAATTACTTTCTTATATTCTAATAAGTCCTATGAGTGACATAATTATCAAAATACTCCTAATAATAATATTCACATTGTGAATGTTTCGTGATATGAACATTTACACTGTCAATGTGAACATTCACATTGGAAAATATGAATATTCACATCACCAAATTGATAAACATTCAAAATTTGTTACAATAAAATTGTTCATAAAATATTTTAAACATGAAAATTAAGATTTGGTGAATCAAATATCTAAATAATAGGACTTATTGGAACATAAGAATATATTATGGACTAATTGAAATACACATATAATTGAAAAATTATTTCCTAATAAATCCCCCTTTTAAAAATATTTTTTATGTTTATTTTTTTCAAACTAGTTTCTATTTTTTTTTTTAAATTTAGAAAATTGTTTCACAAAATTAAACCAAACATGGCCAATTGTCAAGTGCTTAACTCTTAATATTGGACAAGAATCTCATGGTTATTTTTGGTTTGATTTTCAAATATTTGTTTCATCATGATCTTTTTTCAAAAAAAATAATAATTAGTTTTGTAAAAAAAAATCAAAAACACTAATAATTTTTATATAATTTTAACTTTTTGTAAGGTAGAATTAATTTTAAAAATTTTAAAAATATACATTTATATTTATTTTGTTAAATTAATTTCTACTTTTTACGTAACGCCTCAAAATAAACCCATAGTATCATACATTCAAGATACAGGAAAGAGATATTATATTACAATCATCAGAGTATTCTTACAAAATGTATTACATATAGACAATATAAGTAATCGCCCTATGGACTTACAACTTCCCAAGACAACACTTGGTTGCAAAAAGAGAGTGCAAACTCTATACGAAGAAAGCCTTTGGCTTGATATACATGTAATACACAAAAGATAAATAACAACAATTAATGAGTCTTCAACTCCCAGAACCTCCCAAGCTATGTCCTTGGAGATGGCATGACACCTCAACCTGAAAATGATGTCCCATATAGGGTGAGCCACAGCCCAGTAGAAATATACTAAACCAAATATAAGTCATGACTAAAACAACAGCATTTGATAGATGGTTAACACTTATACACCAAATTATATCACAATACAGTTTCATGACAGTCATGCCCATGTTACAAATCATTTTCCACTTCTTACTCGACTCTAAGTCTGAAAACAAGACTCAGAACTTGGCCAAACAATTTAATGAAATTATGACTCATCACTAAAATACTTTCGAAATTCATGATGGATACACGTTTTGGTGCTGTATCAATAACACAAAATCACTTACATACTTCACAAATAATACACATTGTAGTGCTGTACCAATAAAATAAGAACACTTCCATACTTCACAAATGATACACATTTTGGTGCTATATCAATATATCATAGAAACACTTCTATACTTCACAAGTGATACACATTGTAGTGCTATATCAATATCAAACAAAAATCGGTTTAGAGGTCCATCCCCTATCTTCCAATAAACCGTAGAGTACATCCCCTATCTCCTCCCACACACAAAACAATGTATATAAGCAATTATCATATACAGTTCAATCAATCAATACAAAATTTGATGTATTATACTAACCGCTATATTCAATAGTGTTACGTATACCTCCTTATTGGAGTGTGGGACCCAATTGGTTTGTTAAAGAATTTTAATTTGGCTTGGTTTAGGTATAATATATTTTTATATATTATATTTGTGGAGACCCAATTCAATTAGGATACAATTAGGGTTTGATTACAAAACCCAATATTTAATAATATATATATATCTAATATATATATTGTTTTGTATTTTCACAAAAAGTGGACGGCGGCTACAAACAAACACCTTTTCCAAAGTACTGCGGCTGATTTGTGTGGGTAAGCGCTGGGTTAATTTCGGCAGCGTGTGGATTGGTTTGGTTCGGCTTTCGGTTTTGATTTGGGTTAATTATTTTGAGTCTTCTTCAACTCTGGTTCTGAAGATTTTGGTTCATCTATTTGGTGAGGTCTTTCCTCTTGTTTATTTGTGATTATTTGGAATTCACCTAAGGGTGATTTTGTGAGACCATTCGTGTCTCGTTTGTAATCTGTTGGAAACCTCTTTAGTTGATAGTGGAATCGGATTTCGATCCCGTGGACGTACCTCACATTGAGGGAACCACCTAAAAATTCTTGTGTTGCTTTTGATTTAATTTTTCCGCATTAGTTGTTATTCCCATTGATTGATTTACTTGTGGGGAATCACATATTTTCCCTAACAACTGGTATCAGAGCTTACGGTTAATTTGGGTCTATTTATTTTGTGTAAATCAATGGAGGGGAATGTGGGTTGTATGTCTAGCTTCAATGGAAGCAATTGGGTAACTTGGAAAACTAAAATGGAGGACCTATTATTTTGTAAAGATTTGTATGGGCCCATTGAGGGTGATAGTGGCAAACCCGAGGGTATGAAAGATGATGAATGGAATAGGCTTAATCGAAAAGCCGTTGGTGTTATCCGTCAATGGATTGATGACAGTGTGTTTCATCATGTTGCTACTGAAACTTCAGCACATGATTTATGAAAAAAATTAGAAGGCCTTTATGATAGGAAATCAGCCACAAATAAAGCATTTCTATTTCGTAAGTTAGTTAATTTAAAATATAAAGAGGGCAACCCTATTCCAGAACATCTAAATGAAATAAAGAGTATTGTTAACCAACTTGCTTCTATGAAAATTGTTTTTGATGATGAGTTGCAGGCTTTGATGCTACTTAGTTCTTTGCCCGAAAGTTGGGAGACTTTGGTTGTGACAGTTAGTAATTCGGCGTCCGATGGAGTTATCACAATGGGCCAAGTCACCAGTAGTTTGTTGAATGAAGAAACTAGAAGAAAATCAGCGGGTTCCTCTCATTCAGAGGCATTTGTTGTGAGAAGCCGAAGCAAAACAAGGGGGAGAAGTAAGACTCCTCATGGTCATGATCAATGCCGTGACAAATCAAAAGATGGTTCTTTTTCAAAGAAAGACGTTGAGTGTTATTATTGCCATGAGAAAGGGCACATGATGCGGGAATGCTGAAAGCTCAAGAATAAGGAGAAAAGGCGTGACAAAAGTGTGGATAAGAAGCAAGAAGACACAACGGCAATTACTACCGATGATCTCATGGTCGTTTGTGAAGATGATTGTATCAATTTTGTGGGCCAAGAGAGCAATTGGGTGATTGATTCTGGTGCTTCTTTTCATGTGACTTCTCGAGTTGATTTCTTCACTACCTACACTGCAGGAGGTTATGGTTGAAGAAATTTTTACAAGAGTTGGGTTTGAAGCAAGAAAGGTATGTGCTTTATTGTGATAGTCAAAGTGCTATTCACTTGAGCAAAAATTCTACCTTTCATTCGAAATCGAAACACATTGATGTGAGATACCACTGGATTCGTGATGTGTTAGATTCGAAATTATTACAACTCGAAAAGGTTCACACAGATGATAATATTTCAGATATGTTAACAAAGACTTTGTCACGGGACAAACATTTGAAGTGTCGAACTTTGGCGGGTATAGTTGATCTCTCCACCTAAGTCGGTAGGGGGAGAATTGTTGGGTATACCTCCTTATTGGAGTGTGGGACCCAATTGGTTTGTTAAAGAATTTTAATTTGGCTTGGTTTAGGTATAATATATTTTTATATATTATATTTGTGGAGACCCAATTCAATTAGGATACAATTAGGGTTTGATTACAAAACCCAAGATTTAATAATATATATATATATCTAATATATATATTGTTTTGTATTTTCACAAAAAGTGGACGGCGGCTACAAACAAACACCTTTTCCGAAGTACTACAGCTGATTTGTGTGGGTAGGCACTGGGTTAATTTCGGCAGCATGTGGATTGGTTTGGTTCGGCTTTCGGTTTTGATTTGGGTTAATTATTTTGAGTCTTCTTCAACTCTGGTTCTGAAGATTTTGGTTCATCTATTTGGTGAGGTCTTTCCTCTTGTTTATTTGTGATTATTTGGAATTCACCTAAGGTTGGTTTTGCGAGACCATTTGTGTCTCGTTTGTAATCGGTTGGAAACCTCTTTGGTTGATAGTGAAATCGGATTTCGATCCCGTGGACGTACCTCACATTGAGGAAACCACGTAAAAATTCTTGTGTTGCTTTTGATTTAATTTTTCCGCATTAGTTGTTATTCCCATTGATTGATTTACTTGTGGGGAATCACATATTTTCCCTAACAGATAGCATACCCAACTGATTAGTTCTAGTTTGCCTAATCATCATGCATTGTCTACAACAATCAAGACTATCCTCCACCGATAGTCCAAAGCAGTTATTTCTAAATAGAAAATAAATGCACCAAATAGATAAAATATCAACATTTTGTCTAGGTGAGCGATAAATTAATCCAACTACACCCTTTAATCCCATAATATCCCAATTCCAATATTCTCAATTCAATTTCTCATACCTCAAAATTAATTATACAAATTAATTTTTACCAAACTAATTAGGGCATTATCCCATAATTCACATAACAACCCTAAAGTTCCATTTTCATCAATATTCCAACATTAGCTCCTTTTCTCAATGTATTACATATATATGGGTTTATATATATGAAAACCCCCTCTTTTGTAAATTACACAAAGACCCCAAACTTTTTCAAAATTACCCAACAACCCCCAACATATCAAAATGCCAAAATTTAAAGACAAAACTCGTAAGATGGAGTAGGATATCCCTACCTTGAAGTTAGAGCTCAAACGGAGAAGAAGACCGAAAACCAACGTGCTCCAAATCCAAAACTTTTCAGATTAAAACGAAGCCCTCAACCCACTCTATCTTTTATACAAACTGCTCAAGATAGAAACTCACTATAGGTAGATCAATCCCTAGAGAGAAGACAAGTGTAGAGAGAGAGAGAGAGAGTCGGATCTAGGGTTTGCAAAAGAGAGGAGATGAAAAAGTGAAGTTTTTTCCGCTGCTACCTACTGATATAACACAGGCTCTCTCGAGCGAAGGATTGGTCGCTCGAGCGACCAAACACAAAGAAATCTCGCTCGAGCCAACAATTCGAAGCTTTAGGTCTGCAACCCAGAAGCACGCTCGAGCGCAAGAATTCTCGCTCGAGCGAAGGAACCCAAACATAAACCTCGCTCGCTCGAGCGAAGGAAAGCTCGCTCGAGCCAAGAAACACAACTCTCAGGTCAAAATGAGACGCAAACGCACGCTCGAGCTCAAGACTTCTCGCGCGAGCCACCAGACACAAAACTCAACTCTCGCTCGAGCGAAGGAACCCTGGCTCGAGCGAAGGATCTAAAGCACAGAGCTCGCTCGAGCGACAAAAGTCTCGCTCGAGCGAAGAACCAAAATTCTGGGCAGCAACATTTGCTTCCATTCACTCCCAACCTGTAACAATCCTGCCCATAACATCTTATAACTCAAATACAAAGTATTGAAGGACAGAAACAAGATATAAATCATAACTGACATCCACAGAACTAAGTCCGGATACAATAAAGAGAGAGAAAAACCGGGATCGCTATATTTTAAAAGGGAAAAAAAATTTAAAGAATTGTTTCACAAAACTAAACCAAACATGGCCAATTGTCAAATGCTTAACTCTTACTCATCCCATTCCAAGAAGTACAAGGGGAAAAAAAAATTTGGGCCTTCCTATCACATGAATAAAGCCAATCATTGCTTCCACATAATAAAGGACATGAATTTCATGCAAGGGACAAGAGATATATCTCTTTAATATTAAATGTCAAATAATTAACTCTCATCACATATTAGTTAAGAATCCCATGTAGATGCTAGTTAAATTATTAATTCTTAGTCATTAGAAGAAGTGAAAGAAAAAATCAAAAATGAAAAGACTCTCTATGAGTGGAGCTAGAGTAACTCATTACTATCATATATCTGGCTGAAATTCATGTAAAAGAAAAAATATGATTATTTAGTATTTATATATCTTGTTAAATAACTAATTCTTACCACACAATATGATATAGGAATCCATTAGAGCCACAAGATACCCTTATCATGCTTTTTGTTGATCCAATTCTTAATAAAAAAAAATTTTAAAAAAAATAAAAGAAAAAAGAAAAAGACGGGTCCTCCATATCGCATCTCATCGTTACTATACGACATAGGACAATGATCACATGTGAAACGTAAAATATGTCTCTTTAGTACTAGATGTGTTATTAAAAGATTAATTTTTAAATGATAGAACCTTAGTAATAAAATATATATATGTATATATAGTGCAAATCATCAACAATATTTTTCTTTACAAGATGCTTCCTTGTCCTCATCTCTTTTTCACATTTTTTTTTTTTTGGTAAGTTTTCATCCTTCTTTAAAGTACAGCATTCTCATTGATTTGTATCACACACATAGCCACCAATTGAAATATCAAGTAGTTTATGGAAAGTTGGCCACCATGCCTTTCTTAGAGCTTAGTCCTAAGAAGGTCATGAGTTCAATTCCCCTTAGGGAGTTGAATTAAGGGCGTGCAAGTACTTAGCTTTGCTAAGGGTGGGGAGATTTTCTCCCATAGGTGCTAATCTAACAACTAACATTTGCCAATCCAAAAAAAAAAAAAGTAGCTTATGGAAAATTAATATATCTAATGTTCATATTTTACACACAAGCTGGTTCAATTTCTGGAGAGTTCATTGGTCAAAAGTGTAAATCGAATAGAATGTGGAGTTAGGAAGCTTTTACATGTTTGAACCAAATAAATTTTTTTTTTTTCCTTTTCCTTTTTCTTATCTTTTTTTTTTTTTTTTTGTTTTTAAGGATACATTTGAACAAAAAGTCTAAGGCTCCTATTCAATGAGTATATTGCAAATGAAGTGTGCGGGGTTGAAACTCGCAAGGTGTGATGGTGCTTCGAATATGAGATCTGCGGGCCGGGTTAGGAATAGTCTGCAAGACAGAGATTGATATTCTGTCAACCAAACCCACAATCAAATTCATTTTCAAAATCCAAAAAGATTTTCATTTTCGCCCAAAAATGATAGAAACGTAAATTAGGAACAATCCCAACAATATCATAATATAAAACAAAGAGGAAAAGGAAAGAACAAGAAAGGGTATATAACACTTTACCCCTCAACTATTCTTCCATATCACTTTATATTACTTAACTACAAGTTGTAACATATTATCTACTTTTTTTTTTCTTTTTTAATTTGGACATTTATGATGAAAATACCCTTTCTTCAATAGGATAAATTACACTTTACCCTCTTGAATTATTATTTAATATCACTTTACCCCCTCAACTAAAACGTGATACTCTTTGTCACTTTGAATTATAAATTTATATCAATGTAAATATTTTGTTAAGGATCTGTCTCTTAAATAGATGAAAAATTAACATCTAACTTATACATAACATGTTGAATTGAACGCCTAAAATAACATTATCAATGTATTTGGTTTAGTTTTTAAAAATAATTTTTTAGTATTTTCTTTTTTCATATTTTTTTTGTCTTTAGTAATTTTTTTATTTTTTAGTTAAAGTTTTTATCTTTTAGGTACATCTAATTTAGATCCACCTAAAAAGTACATTTATGAAGAAATTAAAAAAAAAATTTACTAACAACAAAAAGTATAAAAATATACCAGTTTTTTTTATTTTTTGTTTCTTATTTTTCATCTTTGGGGGTGAAGTGTAATTTAGCTTAAAAATATACCCAAAAAAAAATTAAAAAAATAACAAAACCCTCAAAAATTGTATTTTAGCTTAAAATTTAAATTAAAAATTGGTTGAGGGGGTATATTGATATTGAATGATAGTTCAATAGGGTGAAGTGTAATTTAATCCTATAGTTGAAAAGCTATTATTTTTATTAAGGCCCAAATTTATTAAAAAATAAAAATAAAAATAAAAAAAAGAAGAAGAAGAAGAAGAAAATAATTTAATGGCTTGAGCTAGCATATGATTGGGTGTTTTTCTTAATGTCAACTTAGCTAGTTAGGCTTAGGAAGTTATACTATGATATTCTTTGCTCTTGCTTATTCTTTTTCATGATGTAATTTTATATATATTGTATGTTGTTTTCATTAATAAATTTTTTTTTTACTAATAAAAGAAAGTATTATAATTTTAAAAAAAATTAGTGACAAATTCATATTCTCACCCCTATCTTATCTTATTATATAAGGAAAAGGAGCTTTCTAGTAAGAAGGCTTGTGAGAGTTCCAAAGTCTCATCCTAATTTTAAAAAATTTATTTAATTTTAAACAATTTGAAAGATCTTCATTGATTAGCTTTTATTTGATAATCTCACATTAGAAAAAGAAGAAAAAATGAATTGTTTTACTTAAATAAAGGGAATCTTATGCTTCCTGTTGTGGGAATTGAAAAATATTTATCTTAAATTAATTTTATAGAATAATATTGAAAACAAAACAGATTCTAAAAAAATAGGTTTTACAATTCAATATATACTATATATACATATATATAACAGAATAAGTAAAAGATGAAAGGATTCAGTAAATAGCCTGTGTGATTGTGAGAGGCACGTCAAAGACGCTGTCCTAAAGTCGTTATGCGCTCCCTCCGTGCAGGTTCTAATGATCACAAACGACTCCAAGATACAACCCAAGAATTCACAGGAATCTGATATAATGCACAGTTATACCAGAAGAATTTGCCAAGTCTGTTTCAGTAGCCCAGAAATATGGAAGATATAAAATACTGTAAAGAGAAGAAGGAGAGAGAGAGAAAACAGAGTACGTTTTTTTTCCTGAGTAAGAGTCATATTTTAAATAGACTCCTTGATGTCTGTTGGGAACAGACGTACCCATTCATTTTTGAAAAACAAATACAAGTTTAAAATTCAAACAAATAATACTATTAAAAGAAATAAATAAATAAATACAAATAATAATAACAAAATAAAATAAATAAAGTTTTGAAGCTTTAGGAAATCTCCAACACTTCCATCCCATTTAGTGAGAAGTATTATGAGAGTTTCAATATCTCATACTAATTTTCTAAATTTTAATAAATTAAGAAAATAATTTAGAAAATTTTCACTACAAAAAAAAGGTCTTCGGTGACGAAAACGCATGACGAAAAAAAATTTCGTCTCCAAACATGCATGTTTTAGAGATAAAAGTAAGATTTTGTCTCCAATTATAGTACTTTTAGAGAGAAATCCAAATTTCGTCACCAAAGGTTTAAAATCAATAAAAAATAGGTGACAAAAATTTTATTCATCTCTATATTTTATTTTTCGTCACAAAAAACTTTCCCGCCCTTGGAAAATTTTGCGGAATATTTGGGCGCCATTTTAAAGACAAAAATTTTTGTCACCATTGTACAACATATTCCGCGTGGAAATAATTTCGTCTCCTATGGTTTTATTATGCAAAACGACGTCGTTTCATGCTATAAGTAAGAAGCCCTCTTTGTTTGCCCAAATCAGTTCCTATTTTGCAAAGCCCTTTTTAGGTTAGACATGAGTACTTGTTTAAATGGATTTTTCTACCACCATTGCCACCACTCCAACACCACCACCATCTCTGCTGCTACGGATCCATTACCACCGCCGCTACTGCTGCCACCACTACCACCACCTCTCCTCCACTTCTATCGCCACAACCGCCACTACTCCACAACCACTGTCGCCACTACTCCACTACCATTGTCACTCCACCACTACTATCACTACTACCACCACCTATCTTCCACCACTGCAATCACCACTCTACCACTGCCACTACTAACTCTCTTCCACACCACTACCACCACTGCCACCGTCGCTACTTTACCACCACCACCATCACCTTTACACCACCGCCGCTACTACTTCACCACTATCATTACCACCACTGCCGCTACTCCACCACTGCCCCTGCCCCTGCCCCTGCCCCTCCCCCGCCACTGCATCACTACCACTACCACCATCACCTCTCCACTACTTCCACCACCACCACTATAGTACCACTGCCTACTACTATTACCACCGCCGCCGCTACCATTTTTCTTCCACCACTATTGCCTTACTCTACCATTACTGTTGCCGCCACTCCACTTCCACCACTGGTGCTCCACTACCACCACCACTAGCACTCCACCTCCACCGAACCCATTTAAACCTCTTTATTATTAAATAGGTGAGTTTGAATCAATTTCATTTAGTTTCAATTTTCGAAAACTATTTTTCAAGTTTCAACTCTTATTTTTTAAATTTTTAGTGAACCTTTTTTTATTTTAATTATTTTTTTTAAAATATTGAAAAATTTCACTAAAACTTTAAAAAAGAAATACTAATTAAAAACTCAAAAAAATAATTTTCAAAAATTGAAACAAATTTTTAATACAAAACCTATTTTGACCCGTTGAGACCAGCTTGTTTGCCACGTCTACAAAAAAAAAAAAAAAAAAAAAACTAACAAATTATTCACAAATTTTCCCTCATTTTTCTTCTCCTCAGTCGCGCTCATCTCTCTCTCTTTCTCTCTTAGGTGTTTTGTATTTTTTTCCCTTTGATTTTCAGCCTTTTTCTCTCTCTCTCTCTCTCTCTCTCTCTCATTTGTTGGATAACCCAAACCCAACCCATCTTTGAGAGAGACGCGGAGATGAAACGACGTGGAGACGAAGGCGATGTGACTCCAGCAGACAACTCCGGCAGCTAGGCGAGGGGAGGCGACAGCGAGGCAAGGGAAGGCGGCGACCGACGAGGTCCCTTTCGTCTTCATTTTGATTTGTTACTGATATATATATATATATATATATGATTACTTGCCATGGTTTGATTTGTTGTTGATTTGTTGAATGGGTTTGATAAGTGCTTTGATTAATTAAGTTTTATGGGTTTGATGATTTAGGGTTTGTTGTGGATTTTTTTCAATCATCATTCTCATTTGTTCCTATTATATATATATGATTTCCTGGGCAAAAATTGTTGTTGATTTCTTAGATTTGTTGTTGATTTCGGACATGGATTTGATAAGTGGAAAAGAAGAATGAATGGTTTTAATGATGTTTATTCGATCAAAGGTCTAATTTTGTTCATAGCCTAGTTTAGTAAACTGATTCCTTGAAAGATCTAATTAATTAAGTTTATTCTATCAACCAACTGATGTTTTATGGGTTTGATGATTTAGTGTGTGTTTTTTTTTTCCTCGAAATAACTAAGTTGGTGTTGAAATGTTACAATTTGGTTGGTTTAAATGTGGGTTTTTGAATTTTTGTATTAAAGCTCACTTTTTAGACTCATTAGCATTAATACGAATATAGAATTCCTTTCAAGCTGCTACTAAGTTTATGAGTCAGCTAGTTGGGTTTCATGTTTTGTGTAATGATTTTTGTTTTTTGGCCTGCTTCAAAAAAATTTAACTTGCATAATGTGCTTCCTATGAATTTCTAATGTTATTTAAAAGAGAGATAGAGCATTTAGTGCAAACAGAGCTAATGGAATTAATTGTGATTTGATTTGATTTGAAACTGCTTTTTGATTTGTATGCTTTATTGTTCCCTAGTTGAATTCTCTTAAATATGGAATTAATTGTTTCCCTCCATGTGGAGAAATTGGAAATGGAATATGGGGTTCTTGGTTTATGCCCCTACTGGAACAAGTGAATCTCACATTCTAGTGCAAACAGAGCTTGCCATCTGTTATGCTGTAATATGAATTTTACCGGCAATTTAAAACTTTTCTTGCTGCACTTTGTAGACTTGTGAAAAGGTGGTAAAGCTGTCTGGTAATTTGTTTTGCCTCCTTGAACTGGCATATGACATTTAACTTTATTTTTTTCATCAGTTAGTGCCTTCTTTAATTTACAGGTGAAGGAAATGGATGAACTTAGTGAAGGTTACAACATAGTTGGACTTTCTCAGGTGAAATAGAAGTCATTGTGAATGTTTCTTTCTCATGTCGTAGTTTATATTTGATCATGAGTCATTTAGTAGCACGCTGTTCTCCCTAAGCTATGCTAAAGTCCTTATTTTGTTTGCTTACTGTGTTTCTTTACGTGTCTGAGTGTTTTGGGAATTATATATCAGAATCTTTGCAAGAAACTAAGGCCTCGTTTGGGAAGGCTCTGTTTTAGCCAAAAAGTCAAAAAGTTACTAAATTAGCCAAAAAGCCAACAACCCATACCAAAAAGTCAACAATTACGGCTTCTCTCTACTTTTTGCACAGCTTTTCGTAATTAGCCAAAAAGTCATCCCAAACATACAAGTTTTTTTTAGCTACCTTTTTAGCCAAATAGCCAAAAAGTTACTAAATTAGCCTGTTCCCAAACGGGGCCTAAGTTGGTTACCTTACCTTTGCTGCAATTCATTGCTTTCTTCTGGCGCCCCTCATTTTCCTAGCATAGAACTGACTTCTGGTCTGCATATGAAACTTAATTTTGTGGCCTCTTATTTTTCTTGTTTGAGACAGGTGAAGAATTTCATATCATTGGCAGGTCATCATGCTGGGACAGCTTCTATTCCATTTTGTGGAGTAAGTGATCCTTTTTACACTTGTTGTTTTTGGTCTTGATGCTTCATAATTTTGATTTTTTCATTTGGACTAGTATAAAGGCTAAACAACTTTATTTAGAAGGTGACATTAAAAAGATAAAACTTTAGAAAGTCATGTGATGTAGAGTAAACCTTAACTAGAAATAGAAAATTAGCCCTAATCTTTTGGTTAAAAAGATAAACTTTAGAAAGTCATGTGACAGAAAAGTAGTATTCTAACCATTAAACTCAATGTAGTAGTACACAAAATGTATAAAATACCCTTTTTCTTTGAGTTTAATAATAAAAATATAATTTTTTTTTCTATCGGTCATACTTAACAAAAATAAGCAAATGGTTTAGATTGAAAATATAATTTGTTAAGGATGGCACCAACATCAAAAGAAGAACAAAAACTCAGGCTTTTTAATGGTGAAATTTTCAACTTGGGCTTGCTAACCGGTTCCTAAAATTCTTGGTTGACAACCTTATGCCTTTAAAAGGCTGGAATCTTTGCTTTTTATGTGCACCCTTCAGGAGGAGGTTTCAATGATTAAAGATTCCCTCACAACCTTAGAGGTAACAGATTGTACCTCTGGAATGCACTTTTTGTTTGTTTGTGAGTCTCTTTGCTTATAGCATTTCTCATCAAAATTTTTGTGGGGTATATATATATGAATATATTGACTATGAGTATATCTAGACTCTAGAGCAATATAGTTCAATCCTTGACCCGTATAAGGAGAATAGATACATTCACTTGAGGTGAATCCAAAGTTCAATTTGGAATTGGAAAATTGGACTGCAATTAACATTTCCTTTTTCCCCCTTAGTTTTTGGCCTTATATCATACGTATGTTGAGTGTGACAGATCCAAGACTTGATTAAGCTGCCTAATTAGGTGTAATGAACATGTACTCTTCCAATGCAATGATACTGAAATTTGAACTAATGTTGCATTTGCTTGAAAAACTGTACAACTTTGGTTAGTCAACAGGGGACCTTGGGCAGTGCCCTTGCTGGAGTGGGCCTGTGCCCCATTGCAAGTGAGCTTTATAATTATGACTTTGGTTAATTTAAAATTGCAACCAAACTTTTTTACACACGCATGTACACAATCACACACGTCAATGAGGTTGAGGGTGAGCCTACTGAAAACCCATAATGGTCTTAAGAGGTTGAGAGTGAACCTACTAAAAACCCGGATATGTTATATTTGTTGTATGGGTTGTTGGTAGAGGTTGCGGGTGAACCTACTGAAAACCCATGTATATTGTTTTATTTATTGTAGCATTATTGAAAACCTGTATACGTTAAATGGAAATGCAACATCAAGAAAAAAGAAAAAAGAAAATTAAAAGTAACCAATTAAATATCTAATACATCTTCATAATTCATAATAATATATGCATGGATATAGGACGGGACTACCGGTTTTAAAACTATGTAAAAAAATATGCTTTTTCAAACTAAGTTCAAAAATACACTTTTCCAATACTTAGGTTTGAAAATAGGCCATCGGAGGCCAAAATCGTGTAACAGCCATGAAACGGCCCAGGGAACACCTCAAACACCTCGCGAGGACCAATGTAAGTTGTGGAAACTTACGGAATTAGTATGGGACTCTCGGTTTGAAAACTAAGTCGAAAAATGCCATTTTCCAACACTTAAGCTTGAAAATAGACCATCAGAGGGCCAAATTAGTGTAACAGCCACGAGAAGGCCCAAGGAACACCTCGAACACCTCGGGAGGGACCAATGTAAGTTGTGAAAACTTACAGAACTAGCACGGGACTATCGCTTTGAAAACTAAGTCAAAAAATGTACTTTTCGAACACTTAAGCTTGAAAATAGGCCATCGGAAACCAAAATCACGTAACAGTCACGAGAAGGCCTGGGGAACACCTCAAACACCTCAGGAGGGACCAATGTAAGTTGTGGAAACTTACAAAACTAGCACGGGACTCCTGGTTTGAAACCTAAGTCCAAAAATACATTTTTTCACACTTAAGTTTGAAAATAGGCCATCGGAGGCCAAAATCGTGTAACAGCCATGAGACAGCCCGGGAAACACCTCAAACACCTCGCGAGGGACCAATGTAAGTTGTGCAAACTTACGGAACTAGCACGAGACTCCCAGTTTGAAAACTAAATCCAAAAATGCACTTTTTTACACTTAACCTTGAAAATAGGCCATCGGAGGCCAAAATCGTGTAACAGCCACGAGACGGCCCAGGGAATACCTCAAACACCTCGGGAGGGATCAATGTAAGTTGTGGAAACTTACGGAACTAGCACGGGACTCCCGGTTTCATAACTAAGTCCAAAAATGCACTTTTTCACACATAAGCTTGAAAATAGACAATCGGAGGCCAAAATCGTGTAACAGCCATGAAACGGCCCAGGGAACACCTCAAACACCTCGGGAGGAACCAATGTAAGTTGTGAAAACTTACGAGACTAGCACGGGACTCCGGTTTGAAAACTAAGTCTAAAAATGCAGTTTTTCACACGTAAGCTTGAAAATAGGCCATCGGAGGCCAAAATCGTATAACAGCCACGAGATGGCCCGGGGAACACCTTGGGAGCAACCAATGTAAGTTTTGGAAACTTACAGAACTAGCACGGGACTTACAGTTTGTAAACTAAGTCCAAAAATGCATTTTTTCACACGTAAGCTTGAAAATAGGCCATCGGAGGCCAAAATCATGCAACAGCCACGAGATGGCCCGGGGAACACCTAGAACACCTCGTGAGGGACCAATGTAAGTTATGAAAACTTATGGAATTAGCACGGGACTCCCGGTTTGAAAACTAAGTCCAAAAATATACTTTTTCACACTTAAGCTTGAAAATAGGCCATCGGAGGCTAAAATCGTGTAATAGCAACGAGACGGTCTAGGGAACACCTCGAACACCTCAGGAGGGACCAATGCAAGTTGTGAAAACTTACGGAACTAGTACGGGACTCCCGGTTTGAAAACTAAGTCCAAAAATGCACTTTTTCACACTTAAGTTTGAAAATAGGCCATCGAATGCCAAAATCGTGCAACAGCCACGAGACGGCCCGGGGAACACCTCGAACACATTGGGAGGGACCAATGTAAGTTGTGAAAGCTTACGGAACCAGCATAGGACTCCCGGTTTGAAAACTAAGTCCAAAAAGGTACTTTTTCACACTTAAGCTTGAAAATAGGCTATCAGAGGCCAAAATCATGTAACAGTCACGAGATGGCTTGGGAAACACCTCAAACACCTTGGGAGGGACCAATGTAAGTTGTGGAAACTTTCAGAACTCGCACGGGACTCCCAGTTTGAAAACTAAGTCTAAAAAGGCACTTTTTTACACGTAAGCTTGAAAATAGGCCATCAAAGGCCAAAATCGTGTAACAGCCACGAGACGGCTCGGTGAACACCTCAAACACCTCGGGAGGGACCAATGTAAGTTGTGGAAACTTACGGAACTAGCACGAGACTCCCGATTTGAAACCTAAGTCCAAAAATGCACTTTTTCACACTTAAGCTTGAAAATAGGCCATCAGAGGCCAAAATCGTGTAACAGCCACGAGACAGCCCGGGGAACACCTTGAACACTTCGGGAGAGACCAATGTAAGTTGTGGAAATTTACAGGATTAGCACGGGACTCCCGGTTTGAAAACTAAGTCCAAAAATGCACTTTTTCACACTTAAGTTTGAAAATAGGCCATCGAATGCCAAAATCGTGCAACAGCCACGAGATGGCCCGGGGAACACCTCGAACACCTCGGGAGGGACCAATGTAAGTTGTGAAAGCTTACGGAACCAGCATAGGACTCCCGGTTTGAAAACTAAGTCCAAAAATAAATTTTTCCAACACTTAAGCTTATAAATAGGCCATTGGGAGCCAAAATCATGTAACAGGCACAGGAAGGCCCGGGGAACACCTCAAACACCTCGGGAGGGACCAATGTAAGTTTTGGAAACTTACGGAACTACCACGGGACTCTCAATTTGAAAACTAAGTCGAAAAGTGCATGTTAAATTGTATATTTAATTGATAAGATAATAATTGTCTAACCTGCCTTTGTTTTTCTTTTTTTTTTTTTGGCAGATTCGAGATTTGATATGGACATGTTTGGTAATTTTGAGAGCAGAAGCTAGCTCATTTTGTGTTTTTGTTCATATTACTTTACATGTATTTTGGTTGCGTTTTAAATTTTATATTTTTGTTGGTATTATAGGACATGTTTGGTAATCCGCACTTGATATTATATTTTTGTTGATATTAGTAGACATTTTTTGTGGATATTAGGAGATGTGTTTGGTAATCTGCATACCGTTGTATTTTTGTGGATATTAGGAGACATGTTTGGTAATTCGCATGCAGTTGATATTGTATTTTTGTGGATAGCGCTGAAATTCGATTGTGATGTTTATGAAATGAATGGATTTTTGTATTGATCTGTAATAGATATTTTATTGAACAGGTTATTGAAATGCGCAGGAAATTTTTAGTGAAAAGAAAAATTTTAATTTGAAAATAGTACCCCAATTTTAAAAAAATTTAATTATTATTAGCGACGAAATAAAAAAAATGTCGCTATTAGTTTTCAAAAAACATGATGAATAATTTTGTCACTAATAATATAGTTCCAAGCAAATAATTTCGTCACATTTGCTCAATGTTTCATCGATAAATTGAAATATTTGGTAACAAATTTTTTTTGTCATTGAAGAATTTTTTTTTTGGTGCTCATTTTAGTGACGAATTTTTTTGTCACCTTAATCTATATCATTGGTGAGGAAATCTTTTGCCACTAAAATCTATTTGGTGACGAAATATTTCATCGCCAAAAACAATTAAAAAAAAATATTATCTAATTTTAGTGACGAAATTGATGTTATAGAGGACGAAAAATTTCGTCGCCAACAATTAAAAGCAGGCGACGAAACTGTTTTTCGTCACTAGGTACTTTCAGTGACAACGTATAGGCGACAAACGTGGTGACAAAAATTTTTCGTCATAGATCACTTTAGTGACGATAATTTGATGTTTGTAGACAAAATCAGTCTGTCACCAAAGGCCTTTTTTGTTGTAGTGCTTCATTGGCTAGCTTTTATTTGATAATCCCACATTGGGAAAAGAAGAAAAAAATTAGTTGTTTTACTCATATCAGTGAGGAGCCTTGTGAAAATTTCAATATCTCATACTAATTTTCTTGATTTTCTTAATTTTAAACAATTAAGAAAATCTCCATTGGCTAACTTTTATTTGATAATCCCACATTGGGAAAAGAAGTGGAAAAAAAAGAGAGTTATTTTACTCCTATAAAGTAAATTTTATACTTTCATCTCATTTAATATTGCAGTATTTTGCATGTTTCAATTCAATATAGTTTAAATTTTAAAAGTTTTAATTAATTAATTATGACTTAACCAATTAGGCTAAATCGTTTTTTATTTGATTGATTTATTGATTTAACTGCAATTTTAACAGTTTTATCAAAATATATTGATTAGATTTGTCTGATTCGAAATAAATTAAATTGATCGGACTAAAAGATTGAAAAACTGAGATTGTTTGATTAGAAATAAACTTTCCATCCAAATAATTGTTAACTTTTATTTTATAATCTCACATTAAAAAAAAAAAAAAAATGTGAGTTGTTTCACTTATATAAAGTGAATCTTAATAGTGTAGTATTGTGTATATTTCAATTCAAGACAGTTTAAATTTTAAAATTAAAATAACATTTAAAAGTTTTAATTAATTAATTTTTGTATAAGTTGATTGGTCATTTGACTTAACCAATTAGGCTGAACCATTTTGGATTTGACCGATTTGCTGGTTTAATCGCGACTTCTCATATTTATTTTATTAATTTTAAACAATTAAAAAAATTTCCATTGGCTAACTTCCATTTAACCATATAAAAATAAAACTCTAATTAGTTTATGATTTATTTTATAATCCCACATCGGGAGAAGAAAAAGAAAAAAAAAAGAAAAAAAGGAAGCAAAGTTTGTTTCGCTATCTATCTATATATTATATAAGGAAAATAGAATTTTTAGGAAGAAACTTTCTAGGAGTTCCAAACTCTTATTCTAAAATTATTAAATTTTCTTAATTTTAATTAAGAAAATTCTCGTTGGCTAGCTTCTATTTACTTTTTATTTTACAATCCCACATCGAAAAAAGAAAGAAAAAATGAATTGTTTCACTTACATAAAATAAATCTTATACTCCTATTTATATTAGCAAAAAAAGATTTTTAGTGAGAAACCCTATGATCAATATCTCATACGCTTTTTTTTTTTCTTCTTAATTTTAAACAATTAAGAAAATCCTCATTGACTAGTTTCCATTTAACTTTTATTTTACAATCCCACATAATTTTGATTTTAAAAATAATTTTGTATGAGATTTTAAAACTCTCATAATATTTAACTTTAAAATAATTACAATCCCACGTCGAGTAAAGAAAGAAAAAGTGAGTTGTTTCACTTATATAAAGTGTTACAATCTCACATTGGGAAAAAATAATAAAAAAAAGTGAGTTGTTTCACTTATATAAAATTAATCTTATAAAGGGAGTTTAAAGGAGAAGCCTTCTAGCAGTTTCAAACCTTCATTTTAAAATTATTAAATTTTCTTAATTTTAAACAATTAAGAAAATTCTTATTGGTTAGCTTCCATTTACCTTTTATTTTACAATCTCAAATCGAGGAAAAAAAAAAAAAAGTGAATTGTCATATAAAGTGAATCTTATGTTTCAATTTATATAAATTATTGAAATTTCTTAATTTTAAACAATTAAGAAAATCCACATTGGTTAGTTTCTATTTAACTTTTATTTTACAATTCCACATCAAGAAAAGAAGAATAAAATGAATTGTTTCACTTATATAAAGTGAATCTTATACTCTCATTTATATAAGTAAAAGAAAAAAATTTCTGAGAAACCCTATAATCAATTCTTTTTTTTTTTTTCTTAATTTTAAATAATTAAGAAAATCTCCATTGGTTAGCTTCCATTAACTTTTATTGTACAATCTCACATAGACGTCTTGATTTTAAAAATAATTTTGTATGAAATTTTGAAACTCTCATAATATTTAACTTTAAAAAAATTACAATCTCACATCGAGAAAACAAATAAAAAGTGAGTTGTTTTACTTATATGAAGTGAATCTTATACTCTCATTTAATATCATAGTATTGTGCATGTTTCAATTCAAGATGGTTTAAATTTTAAAATAAAATTTGAAGGTTTTAATCAATTAATTTTGTTGTAAATTGTTTGTCTTTTGACTTAGTTGATTGTTGAATCGTTTTCGATTTGACTGTTTCACTAGTTTAATCACGGTTTTAACTGTTTTATCAAAATATATCGCTTAGATTTGTTTGATTTGAAATAAACTAAGATTGATCTTCTTAAAAATTGAATAACTGAGATTGCTTGATTAGAAATAAACTTCCCATCCAAATAACTGTTAACTTTAATTTTACAATCCCACATCACGAAAATGAGGAAAAAAATGAATTGTTTCACTATATAAACCTTATACTCTCATTTAATATTGTAGTGTTGTATATGTTTCAGTTCAAGATAGTTTAAATTTTTAAATTAAAATAAAATTTTTAATTTTTAGTTAATTAATTTTTGTGTAAATTGGTTGGTCCTTTGACCTAGCCGATAGGGTAAACCGTTTTCGGTTTGACTGATTCGTTGATTTAATTACGATTTTAACGGTTTTATGAAAATATATTAGTTAAATTTGTTTGATTCGAAATAAATTAAAGATTGACCTAATTAAAAATTAAACTGCTAAATAACTGTTAATTTTTATTTTACAATCACATGTTAGGAAAATGAGGAAAAAATTAGTTGTTTCACTATATAAACCTTATGCTCCCATTTAATTGTAGTGTTGTGTATATTTCAGTTCAAGATAGTTTAAATTTTTAAATTAAAATAAAATTTAAAATTTTTAATTAATTAATTTTTGTATAAGTTGGTTGGTCCTTTGACCTAACCGATAAGGTGAACCGTTTTCTGTTTGACTGATTCGCTGGTTTAATTGCGATTTTAACGGTTTTATCAAAATATATTGGTTAAATTTGTTTGATTCGAAATAAACTTCCCGCTCAAAACAATTGTTAAATTTTAAACAATTAAGAAAATTCCAATTTACTAGTTTTCATTTGACTTTTATTTTATAATCTCACATCGAGAAAAAAAGAAAAAAATGAATTGTTTCACTTACATAAAGTGAATCTTATACTCCCATTTATATAAACAAAATAAAAATTTTAGTGAGAAATCTTATGATCAAATCTGGCGATTTTAACGGTTTTATCAAAATATATTGATTAAATTTGTTTGATTCGAAATAAACTTCCCGTCCAAATAATTGTCAAAATTTTAAACAATTAAGAAAATCCTAATTGGTTAGTTTTCATTTAACTTTTATTTTATAATCTCACATCGAAAAAAAAAAGAATTATTTTACTTATATAAAGTGAATCTTATACTCTTATTTATATAAGCAAAATAAAATTTTTACTTAGAAATCTTATGATCGAGGTAGGGAATCTTCCTCTTGTGTTACTGCTTTTGTTTGTTTGTTTTTTTTTTTAAGGACTTGGGGTCACTGCTGTGCCTTTGGCACAGCAGTGACTGTTGTGTCTTATTTTAAGATGCATTATGAGTTTATTTTTATGATCTGAACCGTTCATTTTGTAGGATTTGTTGAGTACTTCAAGCCTACCAAAAATCATATTAATCGGATATCAATAACTATATGATCGAATTGCATATTTTTATACTATTTTTCAAAAGAAAAATTTCTTGTTTATTTTTTTGGTTATCAATCATATAGTTATTGGTATCCGATTAATATGATTTTTGGTAAGCATGAAGTACTTAACAAATCTTACAACATGAACGGTTCAGATTATAAAAATAAATCCATAATACACCACAAAATGAGGCACAACAGTCACTACTGTGATAGCAGTGACCCCAATTCCTTTTTTTTAATTATTAAACTTGGATCCCCAATGTTTTGCCACCCAGATGTGCTTTGTTTGCTGCTGTTGATCTTTAATTTTTGGTGTTTTGATGCACCAAAACATCTGTCAAAATCTTTCTTTTATTTATCCAAAATCCAACTCTCTCTCTATTAGAAAGCAAAACCCACAAACCCACTAGCTGTTCAAAACCCAGAGACGAAGAATTCTGTAGTGTGAGATTTCAAGTAGTGGTCAATGCTACGGAAAAAGGAACAAATGTGGAGATATATGAATTAATCTTTGTTGTTGTAAAGGATGTTTCCACAAACCCGCTATATGTATGTATTCGAAATCTGGGGCCTATCCAGCTCCACTGATCGAGATCGAGGGACCTAGCCAGAGAAGCCCTAGATCTATGGTTTGGGGCTGGCGGTGGTGAGAAGGTGGCGACCGGAGCAGAGACGGAGGGGAAGGAGAAGAAGAAGAAGAAAGGATTTCAGATCATGGTTCTTTGCTCTCTATAGTTTTGTGCGGCGACGGAGGTGGTAGTACGGAGGTCGGAGAAGGAGAAGAAGACGATGATGGTGATGGTGATGGTGATGGTGATGGTGATGAAGGATGATGGTGGTGGTGGTGGTGGTGGTGAACCCAGAAACCAACTCGACCTCCAGCCGGCCAGATTTGCCTCAGGTACGACTTGTGTCTTCAGTGATCTCCAGATCCAGAAACCGATGACGAAGACAGTTTGCGCAGGGTTTGGCGGTGGAGCCACCGATAGGATTGCCAGAGAGGTGGCTGAGGTCGGCGGCGAAGCCAATGAGGAAGACCGCGATGGCGACAAGGGAAACTCCGGCGACGATGAAGGAGCGGTGACGGCCGAATCGGAAGGAGCAGATAGGAAAACAACTTGGTTGCTCGGAGGAGATAATAAATGCGTGGACCTCTGGTGTAACGGATGTCGTTTTGAACTTAGTAATTTAGCACATGGAGTTTTAGATGTAAGGAAAATCAAAATTGGACTTTTAAACAGAGGGCCTTATAATTTTTAGTTCAACAGAACAAAGTAATATGAGATAATAATTATATAGAAAAAATGTAATTTACCTAAATAAAATAAAAAAAGTAAAATAAATTAAAAAAAAAAAAAAACCCCAAAACGAGGCTATTTCAATCCACTCCATGAAACGACTACACAGAATCTCAGCTCTTGGTCATAGGCTATTTCTTCGACTGTAAGAGCATCTCCAATGGTTGTTGCTATATTGGGGTTGCTATTGCTATAATTTAGCAATGAATAGTGTTATTTTGCCAAATTATAGCAATGGTGCTCCAATGGTCATTTGTTATTTTTGGCAAATCTCAACTAACTTTCCCTCCAAGTTTGTAGGTGTTGTTTGGATATAGGTTTTTTGTGATTTTATTTTTATTTATTTTTTGTCTTTTGTGACATTTTTTTATCTGTTTGTTAAAAAAATTATATATTTATTTTATTCTCAACTAGACAAATATAAAAAATTAAAAAAAAATTAAAAATTGGAAAAAAAATTTGTTTCAATTATGTTTTTATTTAATTTTTTTTTTTTTTTAAATCAATAAAGTAACCCACTCATGAATAAAGTAAACCCAAGTTGAATAAAGTAATCCACTCATGAATAAAGTAAACCAAGGTCAATGAGCTTTAGGAAATTTCCAGATTCACTCTTCACAGAGAGAGACCTTCGAAACTTGAGAGAGAGAGAGAGAGCTTCGGATGAGTGGCCCCTGTTGCTTTAGATCAATGAAGATGAACTTCTAACCCTTTTCAACCCTTGGATCAATGAAGATTTTTTTCAGATCAGTGAACTTCAACCCTCAGATCAGGTATTTTTCTTGGATTATTTGAGATTACCTCTCATTAATCTTGCTCCTTCAACCCTCCTTCTACGCTGCTCTTGGATTATTTTCAGCCCCGATCTCCTGCAAATTTGCAGCAAAAAAAATATTTTGATCAATTTGCTGAATTTGATGAAATTCGTAGAAAAAAAAATTGATGAATTCGTATAAAAAAAATTCATGAATTCGTATAAAAAAATTGATGAATTCGTAGCAAAAAAAATATTCCCAGATCATAGCAAAAAAAATTCGTATAAAAATTCGTATATATTTTAATAAATGAAGATGAATTTGATGAAATCTTTTTAAATCTGTTTTTGGTATGAATTTGATGAATTTGATGAATATTGATGAATTCTGGAATATTGATGAATTCTTGTTCATTCTTGTTGAATATTGATGAATTTGATGAATATGTTCTTCATTTGATGAATAAAATTAGTGAATATTGATAAATTTGTTCATTCTTGTTCATTCATGAATATTGATGAATCTGGAAAATCCCAACCGAAAGGGAAGGAAGGAAGGAGGGAAGAGAGAAAACAGTTAATTTGGATGACTTGGCAGATTTGGCAGCTGCCAAAGTAGTTGCCAAGTTTGGCACTTGATTTGGCAGCTGCCAAATTTGGCAGCTGATATAGCAGCCCATTGGAGAAGGCCATTTTTGCAAGAGCTGCCATTTTATGGCTTTGGCAGCTGATATACCCATCCATTGGAGATGCTCTAACGCTTCTCAATAGAGAATCGCAAATCAAGCCAAACAAACACTACCAAAACAAAATGAATATACCCGAAATCAAATCTATGCACCTAACTCAAGACTTTTGGAAGGGATAATTATTTAATAATTTTGAAATATAGATATGTGATATTTTATGATATTGTGATTGGTGGAGAAAGTAGGTAAGTCGGGTACCTGTTTGGTATAGCTTTTTTTCAGCTTATTTCAGCTTTCAGCTTAATTTAAGCTATTTTGATGTGTTTGGTTTAGCTTAACAATGCAGCTTATAGCTTTTTGTAAGTCAGAAATCAGCTTATTCTTTGAGTGGGGCAGGAGAAACTTAATTTATAAGTCAGAAATCAGCTTATGTTCATAGTTATAAGCTATAAGCTGTTAAGACATAAGCTATAAGCACTTTCCCACAGCTCTATCAAACAGGGCCTGTGTTGGATGATTAAGGATATAAGGGGACAAAATAAATTATGATGGGTTAGAAATACAGACAAACAGAACTGGGGGAATAATCTATAATTTTCCTTCTAGAACTAACCAAAACCATAGAAGACCAACATACTAAACTCAAGATGACCACCAGAAAATCTCACTTCTCTTTTGGCTCTTGATCGTGATCCAAAATTGCCCTTCTCTTTGCAGACATTTCTATGTAACTATTCTTAATTCACATATCTATAGTATGCGATTTTGCTACTCTAGGTTCATGTCATTCATTTTAACATGTGATTAATCATAGAATTTTTGCTTTTCAATGTCTCTGGTTCGCTTATTTATTTATATTTGAGAAGTGACTCCACATAGGAGTTGATGGGTCTTAAGTCCCCATCAACCTAACAAATATATATTTTTTTTTTGTGTCTACCAACACGATTAGTTTTAGGAGAGACGTTGAAAATCGATTTAACAAGTGGTATTAGAGCCAAATTGTTATAAGATTTTAGAAGAGATGATAAAACTCAATTCAATAGGTGGTATTAAAGCTAAATTGTCATGGGATCAAATTGCGGGAGTATAATCGTGGGAGAAGGATTGTTAATAAGTCACACTACAATTTTAATACCTCAAATACAATTTTCAAGAATGGGCTAACAATATATATATATATATATATATTAGATTCACCTTTCAAACTTAATGATGCGACTATATCAAAATATCTAAAATAACACTACATGGGTCTTTAAAATAGATTTGTCTATATTATTTGTTTTAAATAATATATAGGATAAATTACACCGATGGTCCTTATATTTTATCTCTTGTGTCATTTTAGTCCCTACACTTTTAATTGTCTCAATTTTGACCATGAATTTTAATTTTTTTGTCAATTTGGTCCAATTAATACTGGTAAGTATTTTTGACATAAAATAATCATTGAATTGGTTGAGGTTAACTTACTGAATTGAGTAAGTTTTTAATTTTGCTCTTAAAAATATGACACATGTCACTATATGCGTATTTTTTATAAAAAAAAAATGCTAAGAGTTGTAATAAATTAGACCAAATTTAAATAAAATTATAAATTCATAGTCAAAATCGGGTTAATTGAAATTATAAAAACTAAAATGACATAAGAACCAAATTATAGGGACTATGGTCGTAATTTATCCTAATATATATATATATATAGTTTATTTTTGACATTAAAAAAATATATATATTCATAAAACAAAAGACACAAAAAGTATATGGATCAAACTCATCATACAAAAAGAAAACCATTTATTCATTTATGCTATGTTTGGTTAGAGGATTTGGGGAGGGATTTGGAAAGGGAAAGGGAAAAGGTGTGTGAAACTATATGTGAAATTTAGGCATATTTTATTCTCATTTCACCTACCTTTTCTATTTTCCTTTCCAAATCCTCCAACCAAATACAGTATTAATAGATCATCGACAAGTAGAACATCAAATAGCAAAAAGGTTGTTAGGAACCCAAACATGGAAAAAGAGTTCCAACTTCCAAGTTGACACAACAAAACACCGTTAAAACCCCTTTAACAGCGTATTGTACATCGTCTTTTTATTTTTCTACAACTATGTATGCACACAGTTAATTCAAAAGACAAACCATGACATTCATTGCTAGTGGTTAAATATTTAAGATCTTCAAATAGCAAAGCAGGCATTATATATGTTTGTAATATATATTAATATCTGTAAAAATGGTCTAGAATCTGAAGGCATTTCACGGATCTCAGCCAACTGCAAAACGGAAAGCTACACAACCAAGTCTAGGACGTCTCCAATTGATAATGCTGTTAAGTATTTTTGATATAATATAATCACTGAATTGGTTGAGGTTAACTTACTGAATTGAGTAAATTTATAATTTTTCTCTTGATTAAAAATATGACAGATGTCACTTATATGCGTATTTTTTATATAAAAAAAAATGCTAACAGTTGTAATAAATTAGACCACATTAAATAAAATTACAAGTTCATGATCAAAATCGAACTAATTGAAATTACAAAAACTAAAATGATACAAGAACCAAATTATTGGGACTGTGGTGATAATTCATCCTAATATATTGTTTATTTTTGACATCAAAGAAAACATTAATACATTCATAAAACAAAAGATACAAAAAGTATATGGATCAAAATCATCATACATAGAAAGAAAACCATTATTCATTTATTAGATCATCGACAAGTAGAACATCAAACAACAAAAAGGTTGTTAGGACCCCAACAAAAAGGTATTTCATTTTTACCCCTATATTTTGTCACTTTTTTTAAGACACCCCCAGACTACTGTTATTTTCACGCGTACCCCTATACTATGTGAATTCCTTTCAATTTACCCTACCGTCTATTTCCGTCAAGGAAGTGGACAGAATGGGTGACGTGGCCCCCTATACTTTCACATGGAGGGAAAATTAAACGACCTGGCTGAGCATAATCAAGTTACATACATTGGGGTTGTTTAGAACTCCCCAAATAGCAAATAGGGCTTTTAATTTTCTAGAAAAATTCCAAAATCAAAGCTGAGAGTGAACAACGACTGTGAAATCACATTCAAATCAAAGGTTGATCAATGGGTTGGGTGCTAAGAGAGAAGAATAACGGTGGAGGAAGACAAACACCTGTATATGGTATGTATTTTTTTTTAATGTTTTTTTAAGTTATTTTTTGTTGTTATTGGAAACCGCATGTGTTTGATGTTAATATTATTTTAGAAAGGTAAAATCATTGTTTATTTATATGTGACATGGATTTGTTAATGAAATTTGTTTATATTTGTTTTGGTTTGAGCAGTTTTATTTTAAGAAAATCTTTGTTTATGTTTGTTTGAAATTGATGAACACATATGAAATCTTTGTTTTCTTAGTTGTTTGTATTTCACATGGATGACTACTTGTTTATTATTTATCTATCTCTACTGTAATGTAATAGGATTTTATCATTGTGAGTTCCATTGAATAGTAGTGTTAATGACACATTTCAAATACAAAATGCAGAAGATGGATGTCACGACCCAAACCCGGCCCTATGGGTTTAGCACCGTAACCGGCCAGTAATCTGAGATTACCGAAGGCCTGCTTAACAGTAATACAGTAAAACAGAGTACAGGGCCTGGCGGAAGCCAATACAGTAAATAAATAATGTCCAATGAGCTGTGACAGTCTGTATGCCAAAAGATTTTTCTCTTGCAATCACACATTCAGAACAGTACAGTAAATACAACATTTACAGTCACACAGTACAGAGACCTAATCCCTTGATGACAGTACAGTAAACATTCAAGTTATACAAAACGGTGAGACAGTACAGAAGGGGGAAGCTAAGAACCCCTAAGCCCTGGCATGATAGGCTTGGAACCTCACAGTGAGGCACATAGGCTGGCTTGACAAAACTGGAATAACCCCGACGTGTCTAGCTTTGGTCCGGTGCCTGTACACCTACATATATATATGAGCAGTGAGCTGAAGCCCAGTGAATAACAATGTATAAAGAGGTTAAGAATGTAATGTCCTTACAGTAATGAAAACAGTTCATTAAACAGTATTTCAGTCTTTCAGTCAGAACAGTTATTCAGTCATATGTGGTACATCCATTAGCATAACAGTAAACAGTAGGTCTTAAAGACCGAACAGTAATGATGGCCAGTCATTCAGTAAACAGTATGGTTCCACAAGGGAACCGACAGAGATCTCTGTAACAGTACAGTCAGTAACAGTAGGTGCTAAGGATGCCACAGTACAGTTTAAAATAAAGGACATACATTCATTCAGTAAATAATTACATTTCAGTAAACAGTTCAGTTGCAGTTCCATTCAGTAGACAGTTCAGAAGATAATCAGATAACCATTTTTGAACATATCTTTATACAATTGTTACTCACAGTGTTCTGGGCTATCAGTAGCTAGAGCGTCTCCTCGGAATGCCAACCCTAAACAGTCAACAGATTGAACACGCTCTAAGTTTAACAGTTGGGAAGTATAATAATAACTCCCTATTAGGCCTCGGTGTGTTCTACATCTATAGCCTCATTAAGATGTCTTAAACTAGGCCTAAGAATGCCTAGGATGGAATGAGGATACGAAAATACACTTAGAAAACAATTCCAGAATTTTCAGTGAAACAAGGCTTCCGCTCGAGCGCAGGTTTCCCCGCTCGAGCGGACAAGCAATCAAAGGTCCCCGCTCGAGCGTCAACCTCCCCGTTCGAGCGTGTCAGACAACTCTCCGCTCGAGCGTACATTCCTCGCTCGAGCGGACTGATGAACAGTGCAAGATGCTAGATGCTCGATTTCCCCGCTCGAGCGCGCATTTCTCCGCTCGAGCGGACTGCAACACAGGTCAAAAAAATACTGAGAGCTTGATTTCCCCGCTCGAGCGGCACTTCCCCGCTCGAGCGGAAGCAAAAAATCTGGAAAACCCAAATTCGAACTCCAAGTTCCAAACCAAGTTTTCAAGCACCAAAATTGATCCTCTTGGGCCCATTTTCTGGAAAACTCTTTAAAACACACAATGTTACTTGATTCCAAGCTCAATTTGTAAAATCAAAGCCCAAGGGGAGTTTAATCAAGCTCATTTCCAAACCAATTTTTCAAGAACATGCATGAACAACATCCAAACATGACATGCATGACTTTAAATCCATTTAAGGCTTCAAAACATGCTCTAATGAGCTCAATACTTTGAAAACATGATGGTTTCATGAATCTTAATTAGAACTTGTACATGCATGCAACAATTAGCCATGGATTCCACTTAAACTCAACAAGGAACACATGTATGCAAAGATTTAGCTTCAATTCAACACTTTTGGACCAAATCATGACTTAGTTCTACAATGAGGCATGAATCACGTAAGAACTAGCTTAATGACAACAATAAGAGGACGGATGGCCTACCTTAGTGTATTCAAGGCTTAGGAGCTCAATTATGAAGTTAAGTTAACAATTCCTTCAATTTTGCTAGCCAAAACCTCAAGATCAAGTCAAGTCCCTCACTCTCCCTCTAATTCTCTTCTTTGGTCGGTTGGAACAAGAATAAGACTGAGGGAAATGTTTTGTTTCAACATGTATGAGGCTCCAAGTGTTGACATAATGGGCCACTAGGTGTGGCATAATGGTAAATAAGCCAAACTTAGCTTTTAACCAATATTTAATCTAATTTAATCATGCCTAATCACTTTTTAGATAATTATACCATAAAATCACATAAATTCCACTGATCATAGAACACTAAACGGTTTCTAATTCGGCAGCCGATAAGGCCTTCAATTAGCAGTTTAAACATAAAACACGAACAGATATGTAATCAATCAAACAGATAAAATATGCAATACAATAGATAAACTCAATCAATTCAGTTTCAGTTTCAGTCAGTCAGTTCAGTATTTTATTCAGTTCACTTATCAGTTATAATCGGTTCAGTTTATCAGTAATCGGTGGTTAATCGGTAATTAGTAACGAGGGTCGTTACAATAGATCTGGTTATTTTATAATCAAAATACATCATGGAGGTGTGGTGAGGTATATTCCACAGAGGGTTTACAGTGGTGGTATGGGAAGTCATTTTGACTTTTGTCATTCTGATCAAATTTTCATTACAAAGTTATGTTGCATGGCTAAGGAATTAGGACATAGGCCAAGTAATAATTATTACTATAGCAATCCCGGTTTCAATCATTCTTTCATGTTTTGCCACTTCGACTGGGCAGGTCGGGGATCGAGCTGCCCGGTCAGCTCGCGGGGGTCCAGGGGGCAGCGCCCCTTGGCGGGTCTGAGGGCAGTGCCCTAGCGAGGTCGATGGGCAGCTCCCTTGAAGCAAAAATACAAAATGCATTCGAAGTTGCTTGTCTGCTCGACCGACCGTTTATGCGCTCGAGTGGAGAATGTTTGGTTCCAAAAGTTTGACCTGTCTACAAAAGTACTGGGAAGGTGTATTCGACGCTCGAGCGGGGCTTTCTACGCTTGAGCGGACCATGTTATATCAGTTCGTGAATCTGATATTTCATATCACTTTTGTATATCTCTCTCTCTCTCTAAAAACATTTCCTCTCCCTTCTCTCTACTTTTCCTTACGCCAAATTGGATCAAAACCTTGATTTCTCAAGATACATTAGAGTTCTGCCATAGGTTCTTCATCAAAGTTGGTTAACTTCTAGAGGGCTTCATTGTATGTGGTGAAGATCGAGTTTCGACACCGTTAATTTTGGGAGTTTCATCTCATTTCTTCTTCAAAACTTGAGGTAGGGATTTTGTTAGAGTTATATATATGTTTCTGCAAGATCTATATGATTTTCGAAATCATCTTTCGATAGCTTTGAAAATTGATTGTTGATTCAAGAAGTTGAGTGATTTTGAAAGTGGGTTTGTCTCTTGTTCTTTTAAAATTATCTTATGGGTTTTGATCTTCGTTGATTTAAGAAAAGATGATTTTGGAAAGTTTTCTTTCAAAAGATTTGAGTTGTATAGTTTTGGTGAGAAAACCTAGAATTTGAGAATTTTTTTTAAGAGAGTGAAAATTCATGAATGATGTTGTTATATTTATTTTGTGTGTCAAAATAAATAGATGTTTGGAAAATTTCTTATTTATATTTATATAAATGATGAATTTCAGGGAATATGAGAATTATTGTTCATTTTGAAAATTATTGTTCAAAACGTTGAAATAGTCTTGAAATGACTAATTGTTGAGGATACTTGAGAAGAGGGAATTGTGTTATTCCTTGAATGATGAATTGGAATAAAAGTATTTATATTCATCTTGTGTTATTGGCATATCAATTCATTTGATTACATTAAACTTTGAAAGTTGATTTGAAAACTTGTATTGAGAAAAGAATGTTGAGAAACAAGTTTTCATGGAATGGTTTTGGGGTAAATACGTTGGTAAGTCTTGATAGGTGGTGTAGATGATATTGAATAAGTTGGCCTGAGAGTCCCGGGTGAAAGACCGAAAACCCGCGCAGATAGGTGTCGACTCTTCCGGTTAATACCGGTAAAAATGACAAATTGGTAGAACTTGTATAGTCTACTTGCAGACACCAGCCTAGGGATTACCAAAGTCGTATTTACCGCTCTTGAAATGAATTGTTAAGTTTTGAAGAATTGAAATTGCATGACATCATTGAGCATGAGGGTTTTCAAAGATGAAGATATGATTTTCTTTCAAAAGAGCATAGCATGGAATATACATTTCATCTCTTGAGACTTGTGTAAAATGTATATACTTTGTTAAGGATTTCCTACTGGGCTTTATACTCACCCTACGAGATTTTTGTGCAGGAAAAGATGTGGTGATGCCGCCTAGCTAAAGGCGAGGAAATGTGTGTTGAGAGTGCGAGACTCTCATTTTGCTGTGACTCTGTGTGTAAGGCAAGGGCTGTATGTGTGTGGGTTTGAATAACCGTTTTGTGTAACCAAGCTCAAGTCTTGGAAACTTGTAAACCCCTTGGGGGTATTTATTTGTTTATTTACTTGTTGTTGGATTAATGTATTGTTGCATGAAGAACTATTGTATCATGTAATGTAAGTTTGGAGATTTATATTCGGTTTTCCTTGAAAGAGCCATGATTTTTGTCTTATTATTTAGGCTAGAAATTTGGGGCGTTACAACTTGGTATCAGAGCCACCGGGTTTGAATACTTGGAGCTCATGAGAGGTGGTTGTTTAACCACAATGGGTTCATTTAGCATGCTTAGGAAGTGTTATGCATTCTGTGACTATGTGATAAAATGCTTATATAACTAAATGGGTATGGGACTGGACTTTTGGAATGTTATTTGCGCCTGTTAAATTCCTTGAGGTCTCATTAGAAGAGTACTTGATCAATACTCGTTCTATTAAGAATTCTTGATTTTTTGTGGGACGGATTTCATCGTAAAAGAATAATCCGTATGTGTTTACATGGCTAAGTGCTTATGTGGAGTGAAATTGAATTGTGTATATGGTAGAGAAATATATGGAATTTTTGTAGTCGAACGTATTAGTCAAGTTACGAGCACATATGAGTTAATGTGCTAAATTATTTCTCTTGTGTCCTTTATTTGGATGTCAAGAAGGGGTCAAGTCCATGGTGGTAGAGGTGGGAGGCGTGGTAGGGCTCGCCGAGGTGTGCATGAAGTACCAGTCCATAGGGTTACGGTGCAAGAAGAAGGGTTCGGCCAAGCTAATATGGCCGAGCAAGCAGGCCAAGCTAATGTGGCCGAGCAAGTGGGACAAGTGGGTCAAACCACAATGGGGGCCCTAGCTCGAGAAATGGCAGGTGCTTTAAGGGAGTCTATAAACTTGTTAAGGGTGGAGAATCAAGCCCGAGAGAACACCGCGGAGTCAAGGGCAAGTTTCCTTACTAGATAGTACTTGCAGGCCAAACCGGATGAGTTCCATGGTGGTCCCGAGCCCAAGAAAGCGGATGAGTGGCTCGAACAAACTATGAAGACATTCGAGATGCTTCACATCGAAGATAGTGAACTAAGAGTGACTCTAGCGAGTTACTACCTTAAGGGAGACGCGGGTCAATGGTGGAAATATGCCAAGGGTAGAGTAAAGCCGACATGGGAAGCCTTTGCGATTGTTTTCCAAGATAATTACATACCTCCCACTGCTAGGAAGAGATTGAGACAAGAGTTTAAAGACCTCAAACAAACTCGACATGCCCGCGGCCGAGTTTGAGGCGGTCTTCTCCAGTTTGTCCAGATTTGCACTAGAGTTGGTGGCAACGGAAGAACACTGTTGCATTGAATTTGAAAAGAAATTGAAAACAAAAATTATGTTCAAGCTTGTCGGAAATATGATTCAGGAATATGACCGCCTTGTGGAGACGGCGACACATGTAGAAATTTCCATACAAGCCAAGGAGGAGAGGCTTCGGAGTTCAAGGTCTAGGGGCCAAGAGTCTCAAGGAGACTATAGGCAAAACAAGAAGAACAGGAACACCTATCCATCTCAGTCCCAACCACAGTAGTCTAGAACCACTTTTCCTTTGCCTAGTGCGGGTCCGGGAAAAGTACATCGGGTAGCTTCTCGTGTTTCAAGTGTGGTCAACCGGGTCACAAAAGCCTTCTCATGCCCACAGAAGGAAGGAGGGCAGTTAATGTTACCACCACCTAACCGATCTCAAAGTCAGTCTCAGTCTCAGAATAAAGGTCAAGGGTTTAATTGTTATCAGTGTGGTCAGCCGGGCATATGAAGAGAACTTGCCCACAGTTAGGAGACGCATCTGGCGCATCAGGGTCGAGGCAGATTCAGAGCCACCAGCAGGCTCAATCAGTCCAAGCTTCGCAAGTTAATCAGGGAGCCACTTCGGCTTAGTCAGTACAACAGGCCTATGCTCCGAGAGGGGGAGCAAGTTAATCAAGGGCCACAGGGGCGTGTGTATGCTGTTACTGTACTAGAGCAGTTGCCAGAATCCTCAGTTGTGAGAGGTATTTTTGTTGTGTGTAATTCTTTAGCTAATGTATTGATAGACATGGGTGCGTCTCATTCATTTATATCTACTGCATTTGCTTCTGTATTGGGGTTAGAGGTAGCACGATTAGTGCCTCCGCTCAGAGTAGAGTCACCTATTGGGGGTATAGTTGATTTAGACCGGGGTTGTCGTGATTGTTAAGTAGAAGTTGTCGGGCATCGACTTCCGTTTGCTTTTGTGTTGCTAGATATGTCGAGTTTTGATGTCATTTTAGGCATGGACTGGTTGTGTTCTTATCAAGCTGTGATTGATTGTTACCGTCAGAGAGTTACGGTGTGCACTTCGGGTGGTGATCGTTTCTATTTTCTGGGGAACCGAGTTGATAGAGCCTTGTCACCAGTTGTTGACCCTTGTAGTAGGAGCAAGCATAGTGGCCTTCTTGCAACTCTCTTGGATAGTGAAAGTGACGGGGATCGTGTTAAGTTATCAAGGGTAGTTTGTGAATACCTGGATGTCTTTCCAGAAGATCTTACTAGTTTACCACCTCACCGGGGATCAAGTTCTCCATTGAATTATTGCCTGGCACGGCACTGATTTCCATTTCACTGTATAGATTTGCACCCGCCGAATTACATGAGTTGAAGATTCAACTCCAAGAACTTTTAGACAAGGGCTTCATTCGCCTTAGTACATCACCTTGGGGAGCGTCGGCTCTCTTTGCAAGAAGAATGATGGGTCATTGCGGTTGTGTATTGATTACCGCAAGTTGAATAGAGTTACAATTAAGAACAAGTATCCTCTACCCAGAATAGATGATTTGTTTGACCAACTTAGAGGGTCTCGTTGCTTTTCAAAAATAGATTTGAGGTTGGGGTACCATCAGTTGAGAGTCCAGGAGGAGGACATTCAGAAGACGGCCTTTCGTACTCGTTATGACCGCTATGAATTCCTTGTAATGCCTTTTGGGTTGACCAATGCACCGGCTTCCTTTATGGATTGATGAACAGAATTTTTCAGGAATACTTGGACTGTTTTGTGGTCGTCTTTGTGGACGACATCTTGATTTATTCAACCTTTGAAGAAGAACACGAGACTCACTTGCGGGTAGTGTTGGGTTTACTTAGTGAGCACCAATTGTATGCCAAATTTGAAAGATGCGAGTTTTGGTTAACGGAGGTGAAGTTTTTGGGGCATGTAGTGTCTAGAGAGGGAGTAACTGTGGACTTCTCAAAGATAGATGTC